>CM046862.1:19807239-20104739 GCA_025617745.1 Heliocidaris erythrogramma
TTAAAGGAAATATGAAAGTAGGTAATCTAAACCCGTAGTATCATATATATTTATTAGGCTGTATATCAGTTTACTGCACGATGTTCATATGTGCTGCATTAATGTGAGTTTCGATTGAGTCATACATTGTAACTTCACGACAAGAATGATCACAAGAGTGATATCTTCACTGAATTTTCGAACGATTTGGGCCATGGTTTTTCGATTTTTACCAATATTCACAAACGGTGTCTGATCAGTCATCCCATCACCCTCCTCCCCACCTCTCTACATCCATTTACCTTATCTTACCATGCAGATAGTATTGAAGGATAAGTATACTATACAGTGAATACCGAACTACTATATTTCTATGTGAACACCATATGTCCCAGTACTAGTGAAACGACCATAATAAAACCATATTTTATGTCATTTTGCCATCCTCGAGTATCCGAAGACCATTGTTTTTGAAGCACATGATCATAATAATATCCCTGGGATCAGTGGCGTACCTTGAGTCCAGCCGTTGAGGGCTCACTGGCGTCGAGGGGGGGGGGGGGGGGGGATGGGCACCGTCCTACTCGGAAAATTCAATGGCCACTAGGCAACTGATAAGGAGGGGGGGTAAAGTTGGTTGCCCATGTTGTGTAAATATACGCTGTTGGGTTACTTGATTTAGTGCAGTCACCCAAAAGTCCACATGAATTCATATATTTTCTTTTTCTTGTGTTCTTTGTTGGATATTATGGCCAAGGACCTAATTTTGAATACTTTTAAAACCTTGTGAACACATATATGACCCTAAAGGATGCAAAGGAAACCTGATCTTTATATATTAGAAATAATGTTTGTAGAAAGGGAGACGATGAAAAGGACGAAAAAATAAGACGATAGGACCCCTCCCACACCCGCCCCCTAATCAGGGGGCTTCAGTAGATTTTCCGAGTAAGACCGGTAGCTCCGGTGCCCCCCATGATGTCAGTGACCCCTCAATGGCTAGGCTCACGCTACCCCTCTGCTTCTTTGAAAGAGAAAGTGATAGTTGGATACCCCCACCTAATTCCTGAACAACAAATAATCCAATGCTCTTTAGCCAAACATAATTGTTGGGACCTTTACTTATGGTCTTCATATCTCACTATAACGCCTCACCGTAAAACACTTAATGTGGCATTGTATCAAGAAAATTGCGCCCGGACCCTGTAAAATAGAATTGTTCTGAATTGAAGAGTCCAAAGTAAGTCCTCGTTTGATGGGCACCGAAAGCGAAGAAGAGGTTTCATGTGATCTACGTTCTTAATAGTTCATGTATTTTTTCGTCGTATCTGAAAAAAAATCTAATGCGAATAATCCGTATATGCAATGTTACTCCGTCATATTTATTAGATTTTTACATTTGGTATTCTGTGTTATATTTTACAGAGCACGGACAATGCAAAAAGGAAATCTGCCTTGCTTCTTAACTTCTTGATGAAATCTGAAACCACTTGAATCAATAAGATCTCTTTGTCTTGTATACAGGAACCGAAACTTGAAAGAGGAGCAGAAATATTTCCAGTACTTATAATTCTTGTCAACTTGAGTAGACCGCCATTTTGAAAGCTGCGTTGCACCATGGGATCGAGTGAAAGAGCGCCCATCGAGAGAGAAATCTCAAGCTCTTCATACAAGATTCTCCTCATAGGCGGGAGTGGGGTAGGAAAGACATGCTTGCTAAGGAGATACGTGGAGGGGGAGTTCCCCCTGAACAGCAAAGCAACATTAGGTAAGATTTCAACGATGTGGAAAAACAATTCATATTCCATGTTCAAAGGCTTCGCTAGAAAGGGGGGGGGGGGGGGGGCTGGGGATTGTTACAATTCTCATTCAAAATATTTGATTTTTTCGAATGCTTTGTCGACGAAACTAAATAAATCATTTCTTTTTGTTTGGTTTTTTTTTTAGCGGGGGAAGAGGGAGTCATATTAAACACGATAAAAACTACTTTCGAAAAATAAACTCAAGGGCAATTTCAAAGGCCTATTGTAGTGCCCATTGAAATCAGGTTCGGATTATGGAATACGCGATTGTAATGTTCGCACATTTCTAAAGGTGACAGACAGGGCTATTGAAATTGTCTTGAGTTTATTTTTCGAAAGTAGTTTTTATCGTGTTATTTGCAAATTAGCAAATTTTGGGGAAAATCTGACCACCCATTAACCCCCTTGTCGACCGACTTTCCCTCTTTTTATGCTTGTTGAAATACAAATTTGGCTAATTTGTCTGCAGATTTAGTCCGACATGCCCACCCCATTCAAAATTGTTGAGCGACGCCCTAGATATGTTTTGGCTAATGTCCTCCTTCAGGTTCAGAACTCTAGATAGGACGCAATGTTTCCTCTTTGTATTTGGTGATATATTATGTGGTAATATTGCGAAACTGAAATTAATTACGACGAGACCATTCTTCTAGAAGACATTCTAGTAGCCTTGACGCCTATCAGTCACTTTGTCAAACCCGAAGGTCACTTTGTTATATTTAATTGACAATCGCCGTTGTCCCTACCCCATTCCAATACCGATACTAATACTAATATTGATCCATTAACAAGAAGATTAAAACATCTTGACCTTCATCCCTCGACCAGAAGATTCGAAACACCCGAATCCGGTCATGATAGACAAGGGCGTATCCAGGATTTTTTTAAAAGGGGGGGGGGGGGGGGGCTAATCCAGAAGAAAATTATGACGATGGAGCATGCAAGTAAAAAAAAAAGAAGGGTACTACTCAAGTTTAAAAATAATGGGGCACATTTTTTGACATTTTGGGGCTGTGTACTTGGGGTATGCCACTTGGGTTTTTAAAAGGGGGTTTTGCCCCCTAAATTCGCCACTGATGGCAGCTAGGACACACAGTGAGTGGCTGCATTTTTTGGATAGGTTTTCAGATGATACCTTATTGAGAAGCAATATACATGTATATATATATAGGATCACAAGACTTCAAAATCAATACAATACAATAGAGCGACTGAAGGACAAGGTAGTCCCGTTGCACTACACTAGTTTGATCAAGATTGGAGCAGATCAGTGGCGTAGCCAGAAATTGATGATCAGTGTGGTAGAGTTTGGCCTGTGTGGAAATGGAATCCCTCCAGGGTTAAAAGGTAGAATGTACATGGGAAGCCTCGCGCTGCGTAGCTTGAATACAGATAATATTGATTTTTGTCTTGGCCTTATTAAAAAAAAAGACGAAGGTGGGGGTGGGGGGGCTTGGAACAGTTCCCCCTATCCTGGATACCCCAATGTAAATGACTCATGATACCGTGTAAGATACAATTTAAATACCAGAAAGCGATAAGGAGAACAACCTTGCTTACGACTTGACCATCATATACCAACATCAGCGATTGAATGAGCTGTGAGATAAGCAGATAAAAAAACAGGGACATTCATGACGTCATAATGACTTATGTGACGTAGTACCCCCCCCCCATCTTAAATGGAATTGCGAAAGAAAAAGAAAAACAGAAAGGAATTAGGGAATGAAGACAAGCGTCTGTCAGTTATTTTTACGACAAATTTGCTCTCAGCCAATCAGGTGCAAGGATTTCAGTAGCTTATAACAATTATTGCAACTTGTCATTGATGACAAGTTTTATGAAACAGGGCCCTGGTAAAACAAGCAACTCCTCCATTACACAGTGACCCCTCAATGGCTGAAACCAGGCTACGCCACTGCTCTTGATCAATTCGACCACCCCCATGGTTCAACGTCTACTACCCATTTACACCTGGGTGGAGAGGGGAAAATGTGGGTAAAATACCTTGTCCAAGGATGTAAGCACCCAGGGAGGATCGAACACAGGAACTCTCGTATAAGAGTCAAGAGCCTTCACCAATATAGCACAGTGCTTTAAAAAAGACTTTAAAAAGAATTTTCCTTCCTTCACTTTACACTATTAAATGGGATTTCCTCTTTCTTCAATATCGTAACTGCGCACATGGTGGGGGGGGGGGGGGGGGGGGCGGATGAGTCCCTGAGAATTATGAAATGAGGAATATTCGGGAAATCACTAGTCATAACGTTATATCTGGGTAGCGAAGTGGTATGGTGTATTCAATTACACATTGCATGCTAGGAAAGATTGTTAAACGGCAAGGTTGTTGGCTAAGTCTCTCCACTCCCCCCCCCCCCTCATTTAAAATATTCCGGTTACGCCTCATATACGAAAGGACTTATGCCCGTAGCACAACGCGTCATTTTCCTGACGTATGACGGCGTCACTCTCTGTTACGATCTTTGACGCAGTAGGTCATGTATGTGGGGGATGACATCGAACAAAACGTGATTGAAAAATGAACAATGTACACATTGTATTGAATCATAGCGTATGCGCTAATTGACGTTATGGGCTCGATTAGCGCAGGTAATAATGCATAATGCAATAATAACGACTCGTGAGCAACACACATTAGTAGGTTGAACTTGGTATTCCAGATTCAAAATTCTAACCTGGATATTTATGGTTTTTATTTCATGTATCTTCTAAATAAACACAGGACTCGATTTCAAGATCCGGACCCTGATCGCCGATAAAGAAGAGATCCGTCTACAACTCTGGGACACGTCGGGCCAGGAGAGGTTCCGCTCCATGACGCAGGCCTACTACCGAGGCGCAGCGGGTATCGTGCTCGTTTATGACGTCACAGCTGAAGACTCTTTCTCCACGCTCTCTGATTGGCTTGGTGACGTCAATATGGTACGGTGATAGATTTGTATTTCCTTTTATGTATACCAGGTTGAATTTCTGGTGATAATGAGAAATGGAATTCTCACAGTGTCCAAAGAGACTTTTTAATGAAGCACAGTTGATGTATATTTTATGCCCCCCCCCCCCCAAAAAAAAAAGGCTCACGTGTTGACCGAATACATGGAATAAGTAAAATGGAACAACAAGTGAAGCATCATGTTAAAAAAGTGCAACAGGCCATTTATTCGATGGTGCTAAATTCCCCCTTAGATACCCCCACTATCACCTTGAGCAATACACAGTTTTTAGTGGAGGAAGAAGAGACGATGCGAACAAATTTGTGAAAAATAACATGATTCATTCGGACAAAAATGCCTATTGAGTATTTACATCTGATGAAACATTTGATATATTATAAAAAAAAAATTTTGAGAATGGGGCAAAATGTTTTCTTGCACTTACGTTTTTGCTCCATTCATCGTCTCTTTTTCAAGAATAAAAGCTTCAAATTTAGTCGTTTAATTTGTCTTTTTTTCCTTTTCTTTCGCTTTCATTTGGATTTCATAATACAGTATGCTCCCGAAAATGTGAAGTTGATATTAATCGGTAATAAGTGTGATGCTGAAGATGACGAAAGGGCCATCAGTAAACAAGCAGGAGAAGAGGTATGTCAAGCCCAACAACATGCTATACGATCTGACCACATCAGATTTGGGAATGATTTTCAAGCGCGTATCCTATTGGCTGAAATGTGATCACGTGACGTTCAATAATTTGGTCATAGTGCACGGTTGTGACGTCATTAGCCTGCACTATTACTTCTATTTTACGCACGGTGTAATATATCTTACAAAAAAGGTTATTTATGTTCGTTTAGTTGCTTTCTCACATGTGAGGGGATCTGCACAATATTGTCTAATACAGCTGTAATATGTATGGGTAAAGAACTTTGGAATCCATAGCCTAATCATGTTTAAAGATCATGATATCATGTCTGATGACTTTATAATCAATCGTACCTTGCCCTATGAAGTAATGATAATCTAAACACACACAATGTACATGTTATGTATTTTATAAGGGTATTATAATGGGTTATCAAGTTGTCAAGACTATGATGGTGCGACCAGCCAGGGTCAATAAAGTCGTAGTCTCGATCTCGATCTGATGAGGTCTAGTTTAGATTTTCCCTCTATGGTGACCAAAAAGTTCATATAAATTTATATACAAACATAAATGAAAAAGATGTCAATACTTGTGGGAGCGCTGTGGTATACTGGGGGAGGCTCTTGACTTTCATGAGAGAGGTTCTGGGTTCGAACCTCGCTCTGTGATTACATCCCTGAACACAGTGTTTTGTTCGCATTTGTCGCTCTCGACCCAGGTATATTGAATGGGTACCTGGCAATGCTGGAGTAATGATAATAAGCAGGGCCCGCTGGAAGAGCAGATTGATATTGATGAGGCTACCCTGGATAAATATGACAATATTATTGGTATAATTCCTATCAATCGTATTAAGACCCGAAGGTTCACGAGGCTGAGCGAAGAAAAAATCCACTCGGCCGACGTTCCTCCATACCAAAGGGCCACGACACCGAACTTTCAAGCAGACCTACATTTGAGACTACTGTTTTGGTTTCATGGACATTCTGACATGGTGTATTTCGTTCGGCCTTGTGGATCCTCGGCCTCGTTAACCTAAAAAAAAAAGATAAAGTTAAAATAATAATAAAGATAAAGATAAAGTTAAAATTTCGGCCTCTTTGGCCGTCGGTCTCGCGTCATGATAACAGTCTATTTGTATATGGGCAAAGTGCCTTCACATGCTTGTTTAACTCAGGTAACACAACCGAAATGATGCCTTTTATGCAACGGGCAATAATGATACGTCTCGTTACAAGATAATTAAAAAATAAAACTCCATTATTCTTTAACAGCTATATAATACTAAATTGAGGTCTTAAGTATAATTTTTGTAAAAAGGAACATTATCGAAATGTTATCTATTTTTGCAGTTTGCCAAAGAACATGGATTGAAATACTTCGAAACGAGCGCAGTGACGAATCAAAATGTAGCCGAAGCATTCGAGCATTTAGCAAAGTTACTCCTTGCAGAAGAGAAAAAAGTAAGTATCAATATCTCATCGATGCATGCAGGGATCTTTGTCCGAGGAGGTTGGGGTGGCACAAAGCCTGAATAATCGAACTAAATTTCTGAGGTTTACTATCTCCTAAGTCTGACAAAAAGAGGAAAAAGAAGAAGTAGAATAAGGAGGAGAAGGAGGAAAGGAAGAAGAAAGAAGAGAAAAATAAGGGGGGAAAAGAAGAAGAAAAAGCAAAAGAAGAAGAAGAAGAAGAAGTAGAAGAAGGAAGAAGGAAGAAGGAGGAGGAAGAAGAGGAAAAGAATAAGAAGAAAAGAAGAGGGGAAAAAAGAAGAAAGAAATGTAAAAGGTTATATAAGTTGGAAAGGGGCAACTGTAAAATAAACAAGACTTAGGCAGATTTTTTTTTTTTTTTGGGGGGGGGGGGGGGGAGGGGCTGGGCAAGTACCCCTGTTCCCTGGTTCTGCCTGTGTATCTCTTTGTAAAATGTTTACATTGTTACATTGATGATTAATGATCATCACTGGGTTTCGAATTCTCTGCTTCGTTTTTAAAGCGGAATAACCTAAGTAATGATAAGTAACTATTGAAAGTTCGAATATACTGAACTCTTATACGAAACCTTGTGCTCGGTTCCGCTCTCTTGAAGTTGGCATAGTTAAGTGCACTGGTGGACGGTTGGGGGGGGGGGGGGATAACCGACCCTAGTCCCCGCCTCTTTTACTTTTTCCCCTCCAAACTGTGACACTCCATTCTCAAAAGATGCTGGATAGGCCCCTCGTTAAATGAATAGATACAACCGAAACAAAAATACATAATCACAATAGCTCGATCTTCATACGGTACCAGTGCCTGGTTATCTTTAGGTTTTCATATTTACATTTGAATATATTTCCATTTGTAGGTACTTCACATCGACATGTTATACTTACTTCATGCCCTTTGTTTAACCCGTCTGAGACCATACAATGGTTAACGCAAGCCATTTAAGGAGAATGTATACACATTCATAATCATTCCTGCTGATTGTGAATAATTTTTCTCTGAAATATATCATGTCCCCTCCTTTTTTCCTCCCTTTCTATTCTTCTCTATTTCTTTGTTCACTGTACTCATTCCCTCTCTGCTTTCTTTGTATTTCTTAGTTCTTATTTTTACAAATTTCTTATTTTATCTTTGTTTTCCTCTCTATTTCATTTTACTCACTCCCTCTCTCCTTCATATGTATTTCTTATTGCTTAGTTCTTTTCATGTCTTTGTATTTCTTTATTTTTCTTTGCTCTGTGCATTTGTTCAGCAAACGTCGAATGGCATAGGGGGCCGGGAGCGGAAATCGAACGCACCACTCACAAACGGACTTACACCAAAGATCAAAGAAAAATCGTCCTGCCCGTGCTGACGTCACCGACCGTTTCGAACATGTGATCAAACGTCACCATATCAGCATGGTGACTTGACCAATGCCAGCATTTCGTACAAGTCAAATTATTTGTGGAGTTTCATCAAGTAAGTTATACCGGTCGTGGAACGTGACGGTTACGATAACTTGTACATGTTCGTAGCGTGTCGAGTCGTTCAACTTCGACAGTCAATACCAGGCGATATCCAGAAGATAATCTTATCCCAGAGATTATCTAATCCGGGAGATTATTCAAAGAAACATGTCAATACTATGGTTTAGACGGAACTTCGATGGCGCACGTGTACATGGAAAATTTGCGATTTCGTTGCACAGTCGCCATTGGGATCAAGAGATGACGTTCCAGAGATGACGAAACGTGACGAGGTCTCCCGAGTGTCACCGAATCTAACCGAGTTATACAAATCGAGGAGTGTGATGACTACTAGACTGATTGTTTTGAAATTATGAATATGTGCGCATGCGTCAAGTGATGAAAACTAGGCTATAAGTGGCCGCACAGGACAAGAGAGGGAAGCAAAAAACACAAAATAATGTGCCCAAAAGAAAGTTTCTGGAGAATTGGAAACAGTTGGCAACAATAAGCCCTTGAATTCGGGAAATGAGATAAGTATCTTGTAAGGAGCACTGTGAAAAAATGGCTGTGAGTCTTGAATGTCAACCACAAGCATGTGGGAGTTCGGATTGTGGCTGGCGTTCCTTTCCAATCACGACTCTTTACACAAATTTGATATAATGATACAGTGTTCAGACGTTGAAATAAAGCATGAGCTTTTTCAATTTCTAATATCACTGATTTAATATACCGCTGCTACCACTATTCTACTGATATAGCCCATGCATGTATTTAAAGGGAATCTTGAGTTCTGGGAAAGGTGAAAAATAATTTGTGAGCTTTCTCATTCCTTTTACGTCAGTTTGGAAGAACATCATAGTAGAAACATCCCCTGAAAAGAATTGCTCTTCAAATGCTCTTATATTCGAAATATGACTAGAAATAGCTGAAATGTTCGGGCCCAACATTCATGCCACCGGTGTGTGTAGTCCCATATACCCATTTCTGTGTGCAGTACATGTGCTTTTCAGCGAGATTGGGTCAATTTCTTATCTATTTTGATGATTCCAAAACAACACAGTATCAAACAATTCTTATGTAGATATGGTCAACCTTTCCCAGTTGCTTTGAGACAGTTTCTTTCACAATGTAATTGCATGACCAGAACTCAACTTTATCTTTAAGACTGAAGTCTTATTCTTTTAATAACGCGACAGCAGTTTGTATTCATTGTGTATATTGTAACCATGCTAAATGTACACATCTATAGGTGGAAAAGAAATACGAATTTTAAGGAGGTCGGATTATATTTTGATCGCAAATGATTTATCAATGGTGCATCCAGGATTATTTGATCGGAGGGGGGGGGGGGGGGGTGCCCAGGCCTTAGAAATTGCTTTCAGTCACGGATTTTATTTAGCTGGGTGGAGAATGTAGAGGGCGGAACTCGCCCCTGTACCTCCTGGATCCTCCACCGAGTATTTAAGAAGTCAATTATATTTCATATTTGGGATATATCAACATAGATAAGTCGAACTTATTGATAAACCGACTATCACGAAATTTGTTATAAACTGTAAGTCCTGATGTACTTTACGAACCAAATTAAAGGAGAATGAAACCCCAAACTTGTATGCACTTTAAGAGAAGCAGAAAAATCTTAGAAGCAAGAACAAAAAGTTTTGAAGACTTTAAAACCTAAAATCGCTAAATGATATTGGCAACATACTCATTATGCTAATGAGATGCTATGAAGTTTTTGTGCCCTCTCTTTAAAGGAAAGGTAATAAATAAGAAAATTATCTGATTTCAGCTTTTAGACAAAGAAAATTTAATTATCAACATTGTGATTGAAATATATTGTGAGGAATAAATTTATGAACACCACCTGTAATACAGAAACTAATACATCATAGCATCTCATTAGCGTAATGAGGACATTGCCAATTTCGGATCTCCATTCATTTAGCGATTTTAGGATTTCAAATATTCATGACTTTTTTATTAGTTGTCCGTTTTTCCTCAACCTTTCACTGATATGCTTCTTTGATTTTTCCGCTTCTTTTTCCGCTTAAAATGCATATATTTTAGGAGTTTCATTCTCCTTCAAGGCCTTCTCTCATTATGATGTAAAAACGGACTTGTATTGTACAATAATAAAACAAGTTTAGACAATTTCAGCCCAAATCAAATATGCATTCAAATATTAATATGTTCTGTACACAAACGAATGGAAATTCCCCTTTTAGTTGTTAATAAGCAGTGCAATTATGTTAAGAGGGTGGGTTGAACACTTCCTCGTTTAGTAGGAGAAACATGAGTAGTTGGACGTATTATTCATTTCTTAAGTGGAAATCGTTTGAAGAGGTGATGACTATTCATTGTTGATTTAACCCAGGATCTTTGTGCAAAGAAAATGGAGTTTCGGAAATGAAAAAGCATTTCATTTTGATTAATTTTTTTCATCAACAAGCATCTTGAATAGTACCAGCATTTTACGTAACACTCATGTATTGTTTGTGTTTAGAATTATCTATCCTGATTTTTTTGTTGCAGTAAAACGAAGTGACAATGAAATGTCATTCAATTCATGTTAATATTGGCCGGCTTTAGTCCCTTTTTATCTATGACCTATATAGTTTTGACATTTTCAGATTATGGATTACATTATAATCAAGTAGAACACCCTGTAGAATGGAATAATAATGTTGCATTTAGTATTGTTTATGATACCTTTTCAGAAGAATAAGAATTGAAAAAATAAACGAATGTTAGAAGTGATAAACCCCATTGAGCTTTAGCTCTTTTAATTGGACATTAAAAACTTGCAATATGCTTGATGCTCACTGATTTATTGTAAATGACATTCATCCTTGTTTATAATTTTTTGCCAAGAGATAACGCCTTCGTTGATTTCTCGTAGATTTCATCCTGTAATTTACATGTTGTTGATCTGGGCATTTGTACGCACCTGTTTGGGTGAATTTCACACTAAGTATTTCTTGTGTAATGTACGACCTGTCAGTCAAAAGTACTTCCTCAGGCTACATGACCCCCCCCCCCCCCTCTCTCTCTCTCTTTTTATATCCCCATCTCTCTCCCCTCTTCCTTTTTCTCTTTTACCACAGAAGTTAATTATGAAATACTTATGGGTACATGCAAAACTTCATTAAATAATCATTTCATCTAGTTTCAGCTACTCCTTGATGGACGAGGATTTTTCTTTAATGCAGGGTCTTTGATTCTATATAACTTCAAAAAACATGTTTCTCCCGAAAACATGATTTGTTAACCTGACCCGATGAAACGAAGTCACATAAATTCAGTCACATGGCTTCCCGTCAACGTGAAAATGAGAAAAACAATGAAAAACCTGTATTTTGAAAATAGTTGAAAATTATTTCTATTTCGATATCAATGTGTTGGCCTATTTTAGGATTATATAGTCTACAAGATTTATCTTCGTGATGACAAATAAATGGGAGGAAAATCATGTTATCCAAGCACCTCTGATCCTCTTGCAACAGTATGCATTTTTCACAATTCTAAAAATATGCGGACGTGTACTCGCATTGTAAATATTAGGCAAAGCAATATTATTTTCTTCACAGTGATAAAAGCACAGCGCCCAGTTTCATTAAACTTGTTATCAATAACAAGTTGCAATAAATGTTATAAGCTACTGAAATCCTTGCATCTGATTGGCTGAGAGCAAATTTGTTAAAGAACTTTGGCAGTTGTTATTGATAACAAGTTTTATGAAACAGGGCCCAGCAGGTCAACATCACCTATGATAATGCATTTGTACAAAACGGACACTTTATGTTGTTAATTCTGAGATGGTTTTAATCATTTACATCCTCGTTATATGGCTTCGTTTCGATTCATTTGTATTTTGTAGGCTAGGCGGAAATCGGTACTCAAAAAACACATCAGACACCCCTATTGACATAGTCAAATATACCCAATTGGTTTTATGCAACATAATCTTAACAAAAAGATTTTTGTGGATAAAAGAATATCTTTTATCCACAAAAATATATTACATTCACGTCTTCACTTTATCAGTGTCTCAACATTGTTTGCATTATTTTGTGGGCTTTGATTTGTGTTGTACGTGCGATTTAGCTGTCCATATATGGACTCAGATCTAGGCCTACTTCTGTTCGAATTCAAAGTTGAATCTGTAACCTTATGCAAGATAATGAACAAACACTTAACTGATAACCGTCTCCTTCGAGTGCGAGTGATCCGCGCCTGAATTAAAAGCCCACACTCTGTATACTACATTGACCCTTTACTTGCGTTGGTCAACTTAAAAAAACAAACAGTGGATCTCCATAGTCGACTTTCGTCACAATGTGCAATGTAGGTCTATATTGTATCATAATACTACTTGAAACAATGTGGCAGTGTAGGATTTCAATTCATTGCAAATAGAGAGGTTAAAGGTACTATAGGACACATGTATGTTTGGATGAGTAGCTTGCTATGTTGATTGAACGGGGTCCGCCCGCTATTCATAAGGACCGCTATTCATAGAAAACCGCTATTCATTTAACACAAGTTATGAATAGTTATGAATAGTTATGTATAGTGGTCCTTATGAATGGAGGTCCTTATGAATAGCGAGGTAATTTGTCTATGGTTTGCTCGCTACTTAGAAGGACCGCTATTCATACAAAACCGTTATTCTTTTATAGTCACGCGTTATGGAATGCAGTCCTTATGAATAGTGGTCCTTATGACTAGCGAGGTTTAATACCCCGATTGAACATAATATTGTATCGTATCTCTATACTTCTGGTTACCCAATTGGGTATGAAAGTGCTCTTTTTTGATAAATCACACAGAAATTACATTATTTTTAGCACACTGTAATATGTACAGCTATGCAAATCCAAAGTAATGATGATGACAATAATTCATCGTAAATGTTGCATATCACAGGCAAACCAAATGCATTTTGCTCTGTTTAAAAATGATTTTCGTACATTGATTATACCGATGATTTGTATTAATCGTATTAATTGTATCAACATCAAACACCATTTTATTTTTGTATGCAATTATTACAAGGTCAAGTCTGAGTACGGTCTGTGTATATATCTGCTTAGACTTGATAGCACAATGCTGCAAAAACACATTTAGAGTACTAGTACACATAACGATCATTTAGATTTAGGAAAAGACTCACCCTCGCCGATTTAAAATGTCAACTAACATTCGAAACCAGATGTAATTCACATCGTAACGAATAGTATGGCGAAAATGTGATGACATAGATATCAGTTACATTTGTGTCGACATGCAGTAGCCCATACTGAGGGATAAAACCGGAAGTAGATGAGCCCCAGCCCCCTCATTGTACACATGGCACATGCACGTGTAATAAAAAGTGTCTATTTCGTTAAGCAAAAGGAAAAAAAAACCCTTTATAAATAGTTGAGACAGTCTAGTTTCTGATTGGTAGTAAATCGATGTACATAGATACAGAAGAATATATATGTATAATCTAAATTTGGCAAAAATCATCAAAATTTCAATCTTAATTCATGCGTATGCAATCATTTTTATCCAAGCTAATTATGTGCAAAAATAGATTTACATATTGCAATATTTTACTCATTCTTGACATTTTTAACTTTGTTCATATTTTGTATTATTAATAAGGTGTATAGATAATCGTTTGATCTTTCTTTTTTTACCAAACAAAGATAAAAATATGAACCTGGTAAAAACTGATATGACCGCAGTGTTGTTCGTATATATGAATACTTTGGTGTCAGAGTATAGAGCGAAACGAGATAAAAAAATGTATGGATCATAGATATTGCATTTATGATTATAGTACATAATTATATTGTGTACAGATATTAAGCAAAACCACTCTGTGCATTTGCCTATCTAAATCACTGTAGATTTTTGTTGTTGATTATCTGAAGTTTATTTCATGTAGACCTCCTTTTTAAAAATCACAATCAGAAACATTTTAAAACAAAAGGTATTTGATGTCTAACATTGATGAAAGCATTAATCTTTATAATTTACTGCTTGATATTCATAAACCATTGTCGAGAGAAAGATATAGGAATGGATGAGAGATATAGAGGGAGGAAGAGAGAGAGAGAGAGAGAGAGGGGAGGGAGAGGGAGAGGGAGAGACGGAGGAAAAAAGTGAGTAAAGAGACCGAAAGAGATAGCGGGGGTAGGGGGTGGTGAGGTAAGGCGAAAAGTTAAAAACCCACAAAAACAGCTGCACTTTATTCGCTCTTCTTCATTTCTATACAATGTTTTAACTTTTTTTATTGACATGAATTATTTCTTTATTTGTCAGTCGAAATTATAGTCATAATTATATTATGTATTAATACCATATTTACCATAACATTATTTTTAATAAAATTTCAATAGACTTGCTACAACATTCACGTTTTGAGGCTTTATGAAATAGAAACGTGACCGTGGAAAAACGTGTCATAAGTCAATCTTGTTATGGATTCCCATTGCGTCTTTTATCCGCCCTCTGGCTATGTATAGCTTTTTACATCTAAATTAAGATTACGTGAGATCTATTCTGGTGGATTAAAAGAAAAACGAAAATAACTTGAGAATCTCGGCTGAGCAATTTGTGTCGATATCAAGTATAATCATACCGAGCTCTAGACGATCTAGATCTATTTGGTAACAGAAGATTATCAAAATCGATTATCGAATATCCCCTTTCACTGGATTTGCAGATGATAGGTGAATCCATTTTCAGTACAGGGGTGATTCTATGACCTATCCTGTCAACTTCGTTACAGATAATTTGCAGCTGGTTGCCAGTGGGCTACTAGAAGATGATAATTATTCACGCTTATATTAATCTTCGAGGCCATCTAACCAAAGATGAGCAAAAATAAAAGTATTTCAAAAAGAGGGGGAGGGAGGCATCAGTTTTGTTTTGTTTTGTTTTGTTTTGTTTTGTTTTGTTTTTTTTTTTGGGGGGGGGATGTGTTGACTTGCACCAACAAATCTCGGACGCATCCTGTAGGCCTATCCTTCGCAAGCTTTTGGAGCCCCCTTTGTTTTTAGGATAGGTAGTCTAAACCTGGTCTAAACCAGTGAATTTAGGCAAACCATTTCACTATTTCCCTTCGTGCCAATAGATGCAGCTACACCCCCACTTCGAAGTGGACGCTTCCCCTCCTCGTCTCGGCGAAAACACATCGATGTATTCTTCTCTTTTTTTTTGTCAAAACGAAACGGAGTTCGCAGTTGCAATTAAAGTCTACACACGCACATGTGTGGTTTCTTTCCCCACTTTCACTGAATACCACATCACGAGCAAGGAAAAACTGATTATAATTATATCCAGCAAATGTCTATTAAAGTACACGTGAATATCATATTTCACTTCATAACTGCTCGATGCTTCGCGATGGACAAAGCTTCCGTGTTTGCCTGTTGTCCTGCCGTGATGTACAACCCCCCTAATGTTTGAGCGATTCTGGGTGATAATATTTTGTTTACTTCGCTGGAAAGGTAAGTAGAAATACTGATTATGACCGACCATTTAGGTTGATACTAGTTTATGCCATGATTTGTATGATCGATCATTTTAATGTCAGTTATAAAACGGTAAATTAACACGATACTTTTGTTTTATGGATTTGCTGCATAAAGGGAGATTTAAAAAATAATGTAGTGGCGAATTACATTTTATTTCGTTTCAGGAACGTGTGGATTTTTATTTCTTGTGTGTGCATGTTCATTAATATCATGCGTGGTCTAAACGCCTATGTTCATTCCGATTAAGGTTTCAATTGCTTGCAATGACTATACGGTTCACAAGGTATCAAAATTGATTTACCCTAACAGATAAGGCCCCCACTAATAATTCCTAATTTCTCTCCCCCCCCCCCCGCTTTCTTTCTTTTTCGGCCCGCCTCCCTTTTTATTATAACATATTATGTGATATTTTTTTAATGAAATAAATAAGAATCTGAGGACATTTCACCATGTTCTGAGCCTCTGTATAATTGCATATACATGTACAAACGAAATGAAATTGAAAAGTAGATGTGTTGAAAATTCACCCAATAGCATTTGTATGTACAGAAAAATATCAGATGTTAAATAATGGAGGCCCCTCCTACTCATTTTCAAAACAAAAACAAAAAAGGACAAGAAACTAGGAATCAGTTTTACTTGGCCTAGTCATGCTTTCTTCGCGTATGTATACATAGATTTCATTTCCGCTGCACCCACCAGCGGTGGGAGTACACGGCTAGTTAAAATGGAAAACGATTTATCAACCCCTCCAACCTTGCAATCGAAGATTGAAAATATCGACCATTGTGATTGGGACAATAGAAAACAATGGGATAAAAGAACGTCAGGGTTTGTGGATCGATACCAGTGGGCATTGCCTTGTTAGCTGTTCAGGATTGAGGCCATTTCAGCTTTGTTGGTGATGTTTTTTGCCCCCTTGGCAAGTATTGGTTTTCTGTACCCTGCGGCTATGCCCCACTTTGAGTTGATTACAAACAAAATGTTCGTTCGTACGAAAGAGATAATGCTTCGAACTCCAAATAATTTACTTCTTTAGTGGGGGTACTTTGCACACATTGTGTGAGCGAAGGTGTGAAATTAAAAGTAATTAAATATTCAATTTACTTTTAGCTTTTAGTCTGAACAAAAATACAGCTATCTGCAAAAATGAAGCCACGCAACGTGCTCGAGAACACGTACGTTTTCGACGTCAAAGCATCAATCAAATGGCTTCTTTTAGCATGTTTAACCCTTAAAGAGCCGGGGGGAATCCACCACCTCCCCCTAGACGTTTCTCGCGATATGTCCGCAACGCGCAAAGCAGTCGCCGCGGCGTTTCATGACTTTTTTTTTTTTAATCTCACGCATCTTTTGAGACCAAATTCGCGATGTCCGGGCATGCGGTTCCGAAGTTACTCAACATTTCGTACATGCACGTCAGACCAAAAATTGCTCCAAAACGTGATTTCGCGTAAAAAAATACAAAATGTGTTTCAGCCAAAATTTAGAAATCTATGAATATTTTTACATTTGCTGATTAAAATGAATTTATTTTATGATGTATATGTTCGCGAAAGTGTCCCTGACAAATTTCATCCAAAAAACAATAAAAAAACAGAAGGTAAAAAAAAATTGAAATACATGTACATAAGAAATCAATTTTGATACCGATTTTTTTTCAAGCATATTTGCTAAGAATACTGGAAAGAGTGTCTACACCAAAAATTAGCATTTTTTGAGCTTTATTTAATGATTTAGAGCAAAATTTGATTTCATGCATAAATTTGCATAATTAATATGATTTTTTTTTCGCAGCATTTAACCATACAGTTTTGTAGATTACATTGTGGACGACGTGCGTGCTGATTTTCGGCGCGATCGCGCGGTCGACGGTCGAGATCTCGGGGGTGGATTCCATCCCCCGGCCGTGGCATAGCCAAAATATCCCGCCCCTTTTAGGTTTAACATGATTGACTGGATACTATTTTCATCGTGGAACAAACAATTTTTTCCGCAGGACTTCATTAGCTATTGTATGATTATAGACACGTGTGATTTTGGTTGGAAATGAATTGATGATCATTCACAGAATTTATATGGCGCCATATTTCTGTTACAGATATTAAGACGGTAAATTTGTCAGACTAAAAAAGGGCAAGTATAGTTACGTTTGAGAACAGCATATTCAGCACTTTTGGGTCCTCATGGAAATAACATTAAACAATAAATTGATAGGAAAATATTATTTAAAAAAAACCTGAAGAAAAGCTTCCTTTCTGCAATCATATTCTGTGTCAGTGATACGACGGGAACCTTCATGTTTTAGAACTTCCGTTATCCCGCAACTTGAAGATGCTCGCAAACCTGGCCCCGAAATACCTTTATTGGCTTCATATCATCACAACAATATGTACAAAAATACCAACAAGCATTTCTCTCTCATTTTTTTAATTTGTCTTTTCTTTTTTGTAGGTCTGCTTGGAGGCTTGTCCGATTCTTCAACATCAAAAGTGCCTCCACAGGGTGATCATCGTAAAAACTGTTTGATTAAAAAAAAATGATGCAACTTCATGCCCGACAGTATAAGCCTTGTCATTAAATAATAAGCTATCTTTACCAGGACTTTCCGCCGTTCCTGCGTTTATCAAAATATGTAGACGTAAGTGTAATCTATACGGACAGCAACTGGAAACTTGCGATTGATGTGTCGTATACATCAGTATAAATTATTCGAAGTGCTGTGATGACTTTTAGGACGTAGGTTTTACCATTCCAGACGACACATGCATGAGCTTGTTTTGTAGACCCGGACGAGAACATCAAGGCATTACGGCGGTGCTTCATTCTCAAAAGCATCCTGGTAACTTTGACAGACTAGGACCGGATCATTTGTACCAGATCATCAACACATTCCGTTGGTACTCCATTCTCAAAGGCACCCTTGTAACTAATCACATATCAGTCATGAACTCTCACAAGATCTGCCCCACTCTCGACCTCGAAACGGGTGAGAGACGCGCCAACAATCAAGTGCCGCGAAGGTTCACATTTACTGGCGCAAAAAATAGCGAAGCTGCAGACGACACCAAAGTTAATACGACAAACGGCAACAGACACCAAACGCACAAAACCAACCCGGCAATCCTCAGTGATGACGATCTCGGTATATCGACGTCATCGTTTAAGCCGAGATTTCCGATCGTCGGTACCGAGACTAAGACTTCGACATCGACTTCGTCGTCCACAACATCATCGAAGTCTTTTGGAAGCGTGAAGCTGAGAGAGGTTGATGGCCTGCCTACGACTCGGGTAGGCAGAGATGGTAAATTCCTCGGCAACTATTCGCACAATTTTCGGAACGACGAGGCAAAGAACAAGAAGGATTGGTGGACACCGAAGTAAAAATATTCTAAATCAATTTCACTAAACATCATCAAAAAATGATGTGTGTTGCAGTGACACTATCAACCGACAAGTAGGCTGAAGAGAAGTTATTGTTTAAAAAGAGGAGTGACAGAGAAGGCCAAACTTCGGTCTATTGATAATCTACCTGGAAAATAAAGCATAGACACACATTTTACAAAGCAGTGGCATTTCCAGCACAAAATAGAATGTTCGTCCCACGCCCCCCCCCCCCCTTGAAGTTAAAGATTAGATAATAAACATGCTAAGGGTGACAGTGGCCCATATAGCTACAGGAGAAGCAACACATGAACGTTCCGACCATCTGCCTCTAGGGAGGACCCCAACCCCTTGTTTATCAACTTCTGGATATATATTACGCCACTTCATAGGCCCTTTGTCAGTCTACTTTTTAGTTTGAAAGATTCTTGCCATTTCGATATTATTTGATGACTTGGACGAAAACGTGATGAGTATCTGATCAATGGGCATGCGATTAAAACAAAAATAAAACATGAAATGGTTTATTTTAAAGATATGTTTGTTATGTCTCTCTTTAAATGATGTTTGAGATTGTTTATGACTAGACCATTTCAGCGAAGTTGGAAGTAAATAACAATCGAATAAATGTTCATATATTCAAGTTCTCAATTTCTTGCAGATCAAATGCTTTACTTGTCACTACTTTTGGAACGTTTGTTTCTCTGATTTTGATTACGTCATTTTTTTCTTCTAAAATTGATTCTTCAAACTTTTGTTGTGGGGCTCTGTCTGTTTTCGTTCATGGTGAATATCTCATAAATGATAAGATGATGTGTTTAACCTTATGTCCATAACTTTTCACAAGGATAGGGAAGCTTATCAAAGTGAATTATTTATGTTATTGTATAAAAACATTCGTATAGTTGTTGACTATTTGGAATATATAGGTGCTTAAATGATATAGATTTTTAAAAAACAACCGGTCTTAATGATGAATTAGCATTTTTGTTGTGTTTTCTTGTTCATGTTTTTATTTATATAGTTATCTACAGTTAACAACACAATTATTCATACCCTTACCAACTTTTGACAATTTTTTTTCAATTTTGTTTTGTGAAAAATTGGTTTGTCATGATTTATGTTACTTGGGCATGATACAAATTTTTTTGTTATAATAATTACACAAAACAATTTACCAAATTTTGATGGTTCGGAGGTAATTTATTCATTTAAAAAAAAAACATGGCTTGTCCATATCTTATAATACCCTTTCTTGAATAGTTGCAAAACATGTACAGAATCTTAGGAATGTCTGACACATGTGCATTTTCATAAAAATATGCCTCGATGCCATGCCTGGACCAGGATATGAATATTCCTAAAAATGCCAGGAAATTAAGATATTAGCATTTCCATTGTTATGCAAATGAGGTGAAACCACATTTATTGTTCACCTCAAGCTAACAATTAAAAGTATTCAACCGGTGCCCAAATTCCACTAGTCCACCTTTCATTCTTAAGAAAAACACAAAAGACTTCAAAATTACAAGGGGTGTGTATAATTGTGTTGTTAAAGGCCAAGTCCACCCTAACAAAAAGTTGATTAGAATAAATAGAGAAAAATCTAACAAGCATAACACTGAAAATTTCATCAAAGTAGGACGTAAAATAAGAAAGTTATGGTATTTTAAAATTTCGCTTAATTTCGCAAAACAGTTATATGCACATCCTGCTCAGTACGGAAATGAGGGAACCAGTGACGTCACCCACTCACTATTTCTTTTGTATTTTATTATGTGAAATATAGAATATTTTAATTTCTGCAGATTTCACAATTAGGAAGCTCTCATTGAATTGTGTATAGCTTGCAACAATGTCAATTACACATGTTCAGCGAGGAATCAAACCTTGTTTCACATTATAACAAGGAAAAATTAAAATATTTATATTAGAAATATTATATCGTCACTGGTTCCCTCATTTGCATACTGAGCAGGATGTGCATACAACTGTTTTTCGAAATTAAGCGAAACTTTATAATGAAATTTTCAGTGTTATGCTTGTTGGATTTTTCTCTATTTATTCAAATCAACTTTTTGTTAGGGTGGACTTGGCCTTTAACTGGATTTCCATGCAGTCAAGAAT
The DNA here is from genome assembly GCA_025617745.1 of Heliocidaris erythrogramma. Taxonomy (NCBI): domain Eukaryota; kingdom Metazoa; phylum Echinodermata; class Echinoidea; order Camarodonta; family Echinometridae; genus Heliocidaris; species Heliocidaris erythrogramma. The sequence continues at coordinate 19,828,599 of CM046862.1, forward strand.
TGCATCATATCTACTGTTACAATAGTATATCATTGTGAATGGAATTAAACATGTCTTTTTTCACTTTCCATGCTTGGCAGCTTTATTCTCGAATTCAATGTATAAGGTCAGCGCACAATAGGCCTTAACCTTTAAAGCCGTAAGACATTGTAACTATTAAAACGAAAGCTTTTAACAAATGTTGAGCGAACTTGATTTAAAAGAATTGTTTTCGTCTTTATGTTGATTTCTATTTTCCTATTTGAATATGTTAATGTATTTGTTTCGGTGAAGTATTTTTTTTCAAAAAAGAATGGCCTTTTTGTTCTTTTGTACTTTTCTACACTCAATATCTTTACGTTTCATAATGTATTTCTAATCAAATATTGATTTTCGAAATGAAACACAAACATAATTATTGTCTATATTGTTGTCAATGTTTATTTTTTGTAACTTTATCATATCTCTTTCCATATAGTTTTTGTATGTTACAGTAACAAAACACTTTCAGATAGATTATAAATTATTTCAGTGATGTTTGTATAGATATAGATATAGCTCTTTTTACGACATATTAAACATGATAAATATATATTGCAATCTCAATTGCCTATTTCATTTGATTTTATATCCGTGTCGTTTGCTTGATTCACTTCAAAACAAGAATACACTGTAGTTATTTTTCTGCATGATCGTAGATAAGTCAGTCCTTTCGCATAAGTCACAGGAAATTACGAGTGCACATTGAAAAAAAAGGATGATCATGAATTTACACGTTTGTGCTAATGCAGGCGCTTGTTTTTACCAACTACATACTAAGAAACATCGTGCTAATTTGGCAAGAAATGATTCACAAATAACACATAATTTTCTTCGATAGAGTCCATCCAAGGATGTTTAAAAGAGAGACAACTTGACAAGTAAAACAGGATGCAACTGCAAAATATCCTGTTTTTCGTAAATGGCCTCTTGGCACCATCCCACAAATTAAGGGCTACAAATCTTTAGTCATAATACTTGTGTTTTTGGAAATTAGAGAAATATGATAAAAGTACAAGGGAATCTTTTCTTATTAATCGGCTCACGCGAACTTTTAAATTAAACACGGCTACATCATTTTTTACCAGTACGTGTATCTGTTGTTTCCAATTATTCATTCCCACAGGAAGACATTTTTGGGGCACAATAAATTTCTCCCACGCATCCTCTTTATACACCTCAGGGGGAAACTTCATCCAAACTTTAACAACGGAACCCTCTGACACTGCATAAGTTTTTAGAATAAACTAAGATGAAAATGTTCATTGTTCTGACATATTTTTCGCTGCGTACTCTGAAGTAATGTCAGCGACCCATGCTCGAGTTCGCTGCTCGTTCTTCATGTTCCGGACGTAGGCGGCTCCCTTCACAGTATCGCTGATTTTTCTCTCCAGCCGATAGGAGGCGTCCCACTCCTGCAAAGGAGAACCGAAATAGAAGAAACACATTAACGTATCATTCTATTATTTACATCTGAGCATTAAACTACTGATTACATAGCTTTAAACCGATATTCCATCTATATATACCCCCTTTTTTGGCATAGAACTAAAATCATTGCTCGTAGTATAGTGTGCTCTTTGTGATATGAAACATGACACTATATATGGAACGTATAACAAGACGAGGTTCATTTCCTGATATAATCTAGGTGCAGATGGTATATAAGACGCAACGTGCTGTGTGCTTTTTGTCACAGTTTTTAGTATAGAGTTATTTACGAACTTAATATTCTAGCGATAAAACACAACGCACTTTAACCCCCCCTCAAAAAAAAAAACATTAAAAAAAAAAAAAAATTAAACAATAAAAAAAAAATGATTTGAACATAGATTGACCAGTGTACCTACCTCAACCGTAGATGTTGTACGGTTCGCATCGGTTGCGCTCACTGCGTTCCGCCAATTGATACCCGATGCCGTGGCAACCTTTCCAGCCCCTGCAGGAGAGTCTGCCTTGTCGACGGGAGGAGGAGCCGAAGAGGATGAGGGTGGAGGTGGAGTCGGGAACGGGTGGGAGGGTAGCGTCTCCAGGATGTTGAAGAAGGTCCCCTTGGGTGCGTTAAGCTGGGGAGCTGGGCTGCTACTAGGTCGGATCATACCTGAGGAGAAAGACGGGGAGTCAGAGAGAGAGACGGAGAGAGTGGGGAGAGGAAAAAACGGGAAGTCATACAAAGACAGAGAAAAGAGGGACAGAAATCGCTGATTAATACGTGTACGACATCCTTTTGCCTGTTGCTACTTAGATGATATTTTATCATGGGCCGCAGAATCGGGAGGGGGATGGTGCTTCAGCACGCTCCATGTCCCCTGTTTATGTATCATGTGTATCGGTATCATAACGGCATCAAGTTGGTACCTTAAGATATCGTTCCATATAATGATGATTGATGATTGATTCCTACAATACTTATATCTCTTTTATTCACCAAGGCTTGTAAACTATAACTGTCTACACACAAAAAAACTACAAGTCGCAGATTGCTATACATTTTGTAGAATTAGGGCCTAATAATGAAAGAAAAAGGAAGAAGTTAAAGGCAAATCCTTTGGTTCTCTGCAAAGGGCTTCTATGCAGCGATTGGGTAAGCAGAGTGGCTTAAAGTTGACTGATGCGGAACTTGTCTTGTTAAAGGAGGACACCATTGTCCCTCAATAACGACGGTCTCCCTTGCTGTTAAAAAGACAAACGTGAATAAGTAGTAGATGTTTTAGAAGCAGTAGTGGCAGCAACGGCACACATCAGTATTTACAGGATAATGGAACCCGTGGGATAACTGAAAAAACAGGCAAGTGTATACTAAATGTGATTAATAAATACGATACCCTTTTCTTTGCCGGTTTTTCCGCATATTTGGATAGGGATGAAGCGAGTGTACATCTCATAGCCCGGAGACCGTCTCTGCGTCTTGAGTCGCTCGCTGAAATGGCGCTGAACAAATTTCACGATGTCTCCTCCCGAATTGTCCAGGTTGCTCTTCTGCTAGGAGGGGGACGGAGGAAGAGGGAGGGAAGACAGAGATAAAGTCAGAGAGAGAGAGAGAGAGAGAGAGAGGGAGAGAAAGAGAGAGAGAGAGAGAGAGAATGGGAGTGAAGCATAGTTTTAAGGACAAACTAATATGCGTAAGAGTAATAACCATGATAACAAGAAAGAATATGTTCACATCTAGCCTACCTCGTATTTATCATAAAGAAATCCAAAGCGATTCACAATAATATACGACATTTTATTCTTTTCGTTCTGATCTGCAAGTGAATAAAAGAAAATGACGTTTGGAAATTGGTCGGCCCAGGTCCTTATATAATCATATACTGCATTCAAAAATAGACATTGATCTAAAAGAGCTTAGTAAGAAAATCAAACAATTTCTTCAGGGCTCTTGTCAAACGTAGCCCATAGTCCTACGCATGAGATTATGTATTTCGTATCTGAGACTTTCTGGGTGATCCGAAACTTGTTCCGGGGAGGTTTCATCAAGCGTTTTGTCAGTAATTTTTACCGACAACTGTTATAAGCTACTGAAATCCTTGCATCTGATTGGCTGAGAGCAAATTTGTCAGTAAAAATCACTGACAAAACGCTTGATGAAACGCTCCCCTGGTGACATTTGCTCCGGGCTTTATTTTGTCAAATATACTGTATGTTTGACAAAGGCGAATGTGTTGAAAAAGTGATTTCTCTAAATAGATGTTTTTCCCTTGTTCTTAGTTTGACATGATATTTTGTCAAGTTTACATGGCTATGGTTAGGGTTATGGTTAGGGACGCGTGCGGGTTGTAGGTTAGGTAATTATGGTAATGATTGGGTGTTGCTTTAGGGGATTCAGGGTTGATGGCCGGATTTCACGTGGTGTCAGAAAATAACGGAGGGGCAATTGTAGCAGGGGCATGCATATGTAGTATAATTCGTATTTGCCCCTCCCACGTCATCACTCTGAAAATGTATCAAGGACTCTGAGAATGTATCAAGCACACTGTTTTCAGACCTTCCCTGCATATACCTTCTCTCTTATGGCTTCATTCACCAGAATGTTCATAGCCTGTTCTGAGATATCAACGACTCGCCGTAGAGGGCTGGTGGATCTGGAGGCAACAGTAGGAGAGCGCATGCGGTGAGGGCTGCTGGGAAGGTGGCCTACCATAGAGGGATGCGGATGGGTGTCAGAGAGTGAGAGTGAGAGTGAGAGAAAGGGTGAGAGAAAGGGTAAGAGAGGTCGGTGCTACATGAATAGAAATTGAGCGTGCAGGAGAGAGAGAGAGAGAGAGAGAGAGAGAGAGAGGGAGAATAAGAGAGAGGGTTTGAAAGAGAGAGGGAGGAGAGAGAGAAGCAAGAGTTCAGATTACAAAGGAAAAGTACTGAAAGATACTGTGCAGAGAGTGGCAATGAAAATGAGAGAAAAAGAGTCAGACAGATAAACAGACAATTAACAGACAAACAGAAAGAATTACATGATTCCCAAAGTGATTACCACACACCGTGCACACATTTTTTTTGTTAGATACAGAAAAGCAAAGCTTGAATATTTGGTGGAACAAGAGAAAATGAGATATTTTTGAACCATGTGCAAACAAACGATGGAGAGAGAAGGGGAAGCTCCAATTGACAAGTGATGTGTTAAAGGAGAATTAGCCCCTGATTACAAATGTACTTATATTGGAAGGTGTAATATATTCCTACTTATTGGCCTAAATCATTTTCTAATAAGATATCAGAAAAGGGTATAAATAAAGATATTCCAACACCCGGTATCGTCTCCTATTCATTTACATGGGGGCTGCCATTTTCTTGCTGATTTGGAGTTGTACATGAACCATTGAGAAATGTTCCAGTCAGGAAGATATTTTGAATCCAAATCCTAAATTGATTTTCTTCATTACCTAAAATCCCATATGTGACGAAAAATATAAAGTGGGTGTTTACATGTATTATAAAAATTAAATCTTTATAATGATACTTTTAAATTGTCTGGTTTTGCTTAACAAAAATCTATTTTCTTGGGTTTGCCAAACAGAGCAGAACATAATATATGCAGCATGCATTCTGACTTTTCAAGTCCATTATCCGGAAGCAGGTGAATACATAGTTTGCCGCTCAGGGAAGAAGCATCCATAAAATTTGAATTAATTTGCTCCGTCCCATACGTCCAGTATCGAGAAAATAGATTTCTATTAAGCGAATATCGATTTTCAACAGAAATATATAAGGAAGTCTTCAGTTTAAAAATAAATTGACATATCTATTCTGTATTTTTAATCTCAAATGAGTTTTTAATTTTGAAAAAGGCAATTGAGCATTTGGATTAAGAAAATCTTCTTGTACACATAAACAAAATGGCAGCCCCCATGTGCTGCTAGCAGACGATACATATTGCTAGCAGATGGTAAATTTTGCTCAGAAAATCTTGATTCGTATCGATCTCGTATATTCTGACGCGAAGCCATATAGTCTAACAAGTAGGAATAAATAACACATTTGAACACTATCGTCTTTATTTTTGAGCGTAATTCTCCTTTAAATTATAAGATACCGGAATAATACCTGGGAAGTTGTCTTTGGCATACCCAAAGGTCGGCATCCTGCAATATCGATGACTACCCTTGTTGCTCTGCGATAGTCGCTTGGCGCCAAACTTCTGGATGAATTTTGACGGTGCGTCGTCTGATGCTGGAAGGATGCGCGCGTTGACCCGCGCTGAACGGCAGTTCCGGTATTGAATATTGGGAGTTTGTTTGGAAGTATGGTCGGGAGATCGTCTGCATCAACAAAAAGAATGATAAAGAACAGTAAGAAGGATGCGCGCGTTGACCCGCGCTGAACGGCAGTTCCGGTATTGAATATTGGGAGTTTGTTTGGAAGTATGGTCGGGAGATCGTCTGCATCAACAAAAAGAATGATAAAGAACAGTAAAAGAATTGCACATCATAGGAGAAAGGCCTTTTTAATATACAAATATACAAACGTATTGTTTCGTTTTATATTATTTCGTGAGATAATTAGATAAAGAAAAAAAACCCAGAAGGAAGGTGAAGAGTTGGATTGTACTGAGAAAGACAAAGGAAATAAGGCATTTATAATATAATGGTATAATGCAGTTGATGATTAGAAAATAAAGGTCAGTCTCTTTCTTGCCTGATAGATCGTGTTTGGAGTGCCCTCTGCGGCATTTCGTTATACATTTTGAACTTCCGTCCTCTGACTGCTTTATTGGTCAGCTCGACGGTAGTCCTCCTGCGGACGGGTGGCTCCGGTGATTTGCCGGCCGCATTTTTCTTTTCCTTTTCCTTTTCCACTTTCTTTTTATCGTGCTCATTTCCCTTCAAGAGTGAGCGGTTTTTCAGGAGCTTCACAAAGGTATCTCCAATGTCAGAGCACCGTAAAACTGCGAAGTTACTCAGAATGGAAGCTGTCTCTTTCTTGCCATGGATGGTAGCGATCGACGGATGGAGGAGTGAGCGTGGAGACAGAACGGTACTCGATGACGTAGTGCTGGCCGAATCTGCCGTAGACCGTTCCCTATTCTTAAGCGTCGAATTATATCTTCGCAGGCTGCGCTTTGACGGAGACAACGGCTCATGGTTAGTCGCGTCGTCGCTTTGAGTCGTGTGTTCATCGCTGTCCGGTGCGGGTGGATATCGTCCTTCGGTAAGTCGCATTTCGATATCATCTTTGTGTGTTCGCGGCGTGCTGTATGGGGTGGCCGCAGGTCTTCCACCCGACGAATTATGACCTTCTTGTAGGAATTCCCGGTGTGCCACACAGAGCCGAACCTCCTTCGCCTTGTCTTTTCCTGACTCGGCTGGTTTCGAGCAGTCGGTTGTCTCCGAAGTCTCACCCTCGGTAGAAACCGGTGTCTCCACCAAGTGGTAACCATGGTAGTTGTGATGTTTTTCCGTCAGATTACTCGACATGTCCAGAACATGCACTCCCCGCTTCACTTCTCGCTCTTCGTCAACAGTCCGATCGTCAGCACTAGTTATCGTTTTTTCATCCAGCAAGCGTTTTTGCTCTTTCTTTGGGCCGTTCGCCTTCTCCACCGTAGATCCGAAGAACGATACGCGCACATTGGTTATCGATTTAAACGTCTTCTGCTTCACACCGCCACCTCCGGATGCGCGCCCTGTTTTCGCACCAGTTTTTGCCTGTGATGTCGACGTAGGGTCGCTGGGCGAGTTGCCGACGTCCATCTCCGCCTGGCCCGTCCGTTTGCTCTCGAAGGACGGGGTTGGCACAAGGATAGGAATGGTTGATGCGTGAAGAAGATCTGCGTTTGCGTAAGTGTACTCTTGGTCGGAGGTTGACAAGTTCGTCCTCGGAGTACTAGTCCGGTAGGATGTCCGGGCCTTGATTCGATTTACCGTCGTTGCGTTTCCCAGTGGCCGAGTTTTCTACGTGAGTAAATAGACGCATCAATAATTATTACACAAGATACACCTTCAACATGTTAATAGTTAAATGAAGTATGTATTGTAAAATCGCAAATCAAATGACGGTTTAAAGCGTAACGGAAGAAAAATATGACTGAAAGTAAATTTTTGTTCAAAAAATAATTGAGCCAAAATTCCTGTCTCATTTTTCTATCTGGAAAAAAAATGAAGAAAAAAAAACAACAACAAAAAGATACGATTTGTTGTCTCACCTTTGTCCATGGTGGTGGTAGGCCAGGTTGCATTCTGAGTTTCAAAAAATAGAAATAGAATTTTAAAGAGCGTTAAAAATCAAGACCGTAATAAGACACATGTATGTGGTCATATCTTTTGTTCAAGTGGCACTTATAATGACTTGGGCTTTAAAATACAACTCTGGGGAGCGTTTCATCAAGCATTTTGTCAGTGATTTCTACTGACAAATTTGCTCTCAGCCAATCAGATGCAAGGATTTCAGTAGCTCATAACAGTTGTCGGTAAATATCACTGACAAAACGCCTGATGAAACGCGCCCCAGTATAGAACCTTTACTGTGCAGTTTATACTCAATATCCAAGCTTAAGCCCTCTAAACAAAACTGAATATACTAATCTACTCGAACCTTACTGTGGTTCTTTGTTACCATTTATCAATGTGAATTGATTACCTGTATTGAACTAGCTTGTAATAAAAAACCTCTTGGCTTCAGAAATCAAACTCTGTTCTTATCGTTCAAAGGCGACACATTTCCATTTAGAAAGTCTTGGGTATTATTATCTGCGATCCGTATTTAACTTGGAAAACAGCGCAAGAACAGGGGAGCGTTTCATCAAGCGTTTTGTCAGTGATTATTACTGACAAATTTGCTATTGGCCAATCAGATGCAAGGATTTCAGTAGCTTATAACAGTTGTCGGTAAAACTCACCGACAAAACGCTTGATGAAACGCTCCCCAGGTGATTTCTAGGCACTACTATACATATACATGCACTAAAAAATTAATTTACATATATTAGCCTTAAAATTACGAGATTTAAATACCGCGTTCCTTCTGCCCACGCTGTCTGCTTCCTCTCGACAACGTCCAGTTCAAAGTCGACCGCCTTCGTGTTTTGCCTGAAGATAGATTTCAAATAAAACAGGACTTTTAAAGACATTATTTAACATTTTTCATCGATATGATAGTTAAATGAGTCGCAAATCCAGATTTCTAAAGCCCACCGCACACTATAGCATCGACTGCGATCCGATTTGGGAAATACATCGCAATAGCATAAATATGGGCATTTTAACAGAGAAAATCTACCTCATTCATGTTCAGAAAGATAAGATGAGTACTAAACACAGGGTTTTGATGGCTGTCAGCCTTATATACGGAATAAGGGCCAAATCAGTTTCAAATCGTAGAGAATCGTATGACTGTTCTGACGTTACGACTCGGAGCCGATTTCGACTTCCCTCAGACGTGAATGCTCGCAACAGGTCGTAGTTTTCGAATTTGCTATCTATATGACTATTTAGAACCACAATCAACATATTTTGTGTGTTTAAATGTTTACATCAAATGCTATTACGTTTTCTTTCGAAATCGGATCGCAGACCGATCGTATAGTGTGCCGTGGGCTTTAACTTACAATGTGCGTTCAAAAGTTTGCACGATGTTAATTGGACAAGTACCTAGCATCACAAATGCCCCATTTACATTTGGTCTACGATCATCGTAGGGTGACCGTAAACTGATCGTATCCCTCTAATCGCACGATCTCCCTGGGGTGGCATACGACGATCGTACGATTTTCGTACGGATTCACGGTCTCCGTAGCCTCTACTATTTTGTTTAGCGCGGAGTTATACAAAGTTTAAAAAATCGTAGGATCGTAGCCCTAAAACATCGTTGGTGGCATCGTACGATCAGCACAGGGTCATTGTGCGGAGGCCTTGCGCTGATCATGCAGAGAGCGTACGATTTTTTTTCAACAGGGAAGCAAAAAAGCATCGTAAAGAAATCGTAAGATCTCCCTACGACCTCCGTACAATCTCTGTACGATCTCCGTACAGCCTCTGTACGGCTTTGTCTTTGGCCCCTCTACGATACCCAGTACATGAAATCGCACGATGACCGAAAATAATGTAAACATAAAAATCGTAGCCCGTAGCCACCTACGATGTCCCCCAAATCGCAAGGAAAATCGTAGGCTAATCCATCGTACGATGACCGTAGCAAATGTAAACTAGGCATAAGCGCTTGAAAAAAACCTTAACGCCTGCAGTGCCTGACTACGACGTGGCCCTGTTTCATAGAACTCGTTATCAATAACAAGATACAATTGTTATAAGCTACTGAAATCCTTACATTTGATTGACTATGAGCAGATTTGTCATAGATCTTTTGCAGTTTTCACCAATTACAAGTTTTATGAAACAGGGTCCAGGTTGTGGAAGAACTTGCAATTAGGGTTTGATATGCATTAAAATGTGTACTTTTCCTGAGGTACTGAACGTGATATATAATTATTATCATTACTATCAAAATTGCGGAATGTTGAGAAAAGGACTAATCGGATGTATATAACTTTATTTTAGCTGATCCTTGATTTAATAAATCTTGGCATATCTTTATTATTATTATTATTATTAAAGGAGAATTAAGCCCTGATTACAAAATTAACTTATATTGGAAGGTGTAATATATTCCTATTAATTGGCCTAAATCATTTTCTAATAAGATATCAGAAAAGGGTATAAATAAAGATATTCCAACACCCGGTATCGTCTCCTACTCATTTACATGGGGCTGCCATTTTCTTGCTGATTTGGAGTTGTACATGAACCATTGAGAAATGTTCCAGTCAGGAAGATATTTTGAATCCAAATCCTAAATTGATTTTCTTCATTACCTAAAATCCCATATGTGACGAAAAATATAAAGTGGGTGTTTACATGTATTATAAAAATTAAATCTTGATACTTTTAAATTGCCTGGTTTTGCTTAACAAAAATCTATTTTCTTGGGTTTGCCAAACAGAGCAGAACATAATATGCAGCATGCATTCTGACTTTTCAAGTCCATTATCCGAAAGCAGGTGAATGCATAGTTTGCCGCCATAGATGCTCAGGGAAGAAGCATCCATAACATTTGAATTAATTTGCTCCGTCCCATACGTCCAGTATCAGAAAATAGATTTCTATTAAGCGAATATCGATTTTCAACAGAAATATATAAGGAAATCTTCAGTTTCAAAATAAATTGACATATCTATTCTATATTTTTAATCTCAAATGGGTTTTTAATTTTGAAAAAGGCAATTGAGCATTTGGATTAAGAAAATCTTCTTGTACACATAAACAAAATGGCAGCCCCCATGTGCTGCTAGCAGACGATACATATTGCTAGCAGATGATAAATTTTGCTCAGAAAAATTTGATTCGTATCGATCTCGTATATTTTGACGCGAAGCCATATAGTCTAACAAGTAGGAATAAATAACGCCTTTGAAGACTATCGTCTTTATTTTTGAGCGTAATTCTCCTTTAAGTATTTGGCGTCATCTGTGCATTAACTGAATCACTGTAACCCACGGGCCTTTCCTCCCGATATAACTGATTGGGATGGGCAAGTGTACCACTACACTGGGGTTTCCCCCTACTCTTCTTCGAATAGTGCAAAGGTGGTGACTCTCCTACACACGGGACCTCCATTTTAACATCCTATACGAGAGACGGAGTGTTTTCCACTGTAACATAGTCTGCGTCTATGAAACAGGGGAGAGGAGGCCAAGGGCCGGTGGATTCGAACCCACGATCTTTGGTCCGACAGCCAGACGCTTCACCGACTGAGCAAACTCACCTTTCTGCGGATTTCAAGCCAGGTCGCACCATAGTGACAACAGTAGGCGTGCGCACACCGTCCGAAGAATCTATAAAGACAAAATCAACAAAGGGCAAAAAAGGAAATCGTCATGAACACTTGCTGAACGGAAAGTTAGTGTTCGCCAATGTACTGTAGGTGCGATCGTAGATATCGATACAATCATTTCAATATGATAACTGAATACATGAGAGGAAGAAGAGCCTAACTCCATCAATTTCCACTGGCTGCTATTCATTCAAGCATTTTGCTTAAGATAGCTGGCCCCTGCATTTCTGTTATTTCTACTTGTTTATTTCGATTTATAATCATGTCTTTATTCTGTTGTCATTATTCAACTGTCACATTTTTGAATTTGAACAATTATGTTGTATACTATAATTGTAAATTTGTTATTTGATTTGACAATAAATGCAGAAACTCCTGCAAAAAAAAAAAAAAAAATCAAAGCTGCCTTGAACTGGCAGAATGTGAACAGCGCCATCTTAAGGTCATTCCTAAATTAAGATTATAATGAGTAATCAGTTGCATTTTAGTTTAAATTTTAACTAGCAACTCTCTTGGAAAACAAGCACATTTTTTATTTCAAACTATTAATTTTCAAACTGCCTGCAAGTACATTTTAGCTTCTACAAGGGAAATTGATGCATGATGGGAAAATAAGACGCACAATTGTTTTCTAAATCCTGTTAAAAGATGACGCGCGGCTATTTAGGAACTTTAAGATCAGCTAATGAGACAGAATATTTTCATCTTCAGGGAACCTTTGATTAATAAACATACTTCATTTACATGAAACTGATGACTAAGAGTAGTTGACGATGATGACGATGTTAGACATGTTGGAGGAGATGATGGTGGTGACGATAATGACGATTTTATATGCGTGATAGTAGTGGAGGAGAAGATTATGAAGATTATAGCGGTGATAGTGGTGGTGACGATGATCTTTTTATAGGTGACAGTGGTGGTTGACGATGATGACGAATTAAGAAGGGATGTTGTTGGTGACAATGACAGTGATTTTAGAGTTGATAGTAGTGGTGGTGATGATGATGATGATGACGGTTTCAGTGAAGATAATGGCGGTGTAGCGTTAATGCATTTTTTGGGGGGGTTAAATAATTTTATGCATTTAAGATCAATTCCTCTTTATTTAGCTAATTCAAAATAGCTGACATTTTTTATACAGCTGGTGACAACCAGGCATTTCCTGGTTACATTGTACATTATCTAAACATGTGTTTTACATTGTATTAGTATTACGTAACATTACACCTGTCTGCATCTCCCTGTACATACTATAATTTCCATGACAGTAGCTATTTCTATGCTCTTTTGTGTTTTGGTCATGTGAACATCACATGCCAATTTTGTCCTTAATTAGCATTTTCTGTACTTTTCCACTACATGTTTATATAAGGTGAAAGTCTGTGCTTTTTTTTTCACTACTACATCAGTCACTGAGAAGGTACACCAAATTATTGAAGCTTATTTTTTAACCGGGTACGACTCCCGTGGAACTTTCTTCGGCAACCTGCTGACACCTGGCTTAGCCGTTTTTAGCCAGCTTTTGGTAACGGACTTTTATTTCACGGCATACAACGAAGCTACTTCATCTCTGCAACTAGATTCTTCAAGGGAGCAGAATTGAGAAACTTTCTGGACACCTTCATTCTATCAGTACCTAGAGCCGTCAACCTAGCTCTCTGAACTTCCAACAGACTCGGGCTCACCGCTGCATTCCGCGGGCGAATACCACGTGTCCATCTACGCTGTCCAAGGTTTCAATCAACATTCTGACTCTGTTGCCGTGAGTTTTACAACCAAACATTCTTGCCAAGCAACCCATAACTGAGGGCATATTATTTCTCACTTCTTTTTGAGCAATTTATCATATTTGTTGTACCTTAAGTGCTGAATTACTTTAGTGATCATTTTTGTTAAAGAATTGTTAATCTGAATTGGCACCAGTTTTGATTGCCATTTTGCACCAACCAGGCGCACATTTATATATATATATACACATATATCGCATCATTTAAGCATTTAACGATTCCTTTTTTTGTATTTCGTTTACTCATATTTTGTGAGCCATAAGTTTCGACAAATTAGCTTGTGCTCACACTACTCTACATTTTTTTATGCTTATTACAGCGGCGGCCTTCCGCTTTAGAAACAGAGCCACTTGTACTTAAGCATTTACTTTGTATATTTATTTGAAATTGTCTTGGTGAATATATATAAACATTAAACCACCAGCAATTAATTTGATTGTGTTAATGTTCATTCATTTCTTGTGAGATCAAATTAAGTTTAAATTTAGTGAGGAGGTTGTTGAACACGCATATTTTTAGTTTGAATTTTTTGTTAAATACACCATACCAACCCCACAGCGGTGATACGAATGACGAATTTACATGGTGGTATTTGTGATGACAATAAAGAAGGTCTTATGCCTCAGTCATACCGCCGAATCGACTCCACACCGATTCCAAAACCGACGGATTCTTAACAATTTCTGTGTAATGTAATGTTTTGTTCGGTCTTTTGTCGGTCTGGGCCCCGTTTCATAAAACTTGTTACCAATAACAATTTACAATAATTGTTAAAAGCTACTGAAATCCTTGAATCTGACTGGCTGAGAGTTAAATTTGTCATAGAAATGGGGCAGTGGTTACTGATAACAAATTTTATGAAACAGGCCCCTGGACCCTGTTTCATAAAACCTGTCATCAATGACAAGTTGCAATAACTGTTATAAGCTACTGAAATCCTTGCATCTGATTGATGATTCCTTCAGAGCTGATAGTGCTGATGACAATGATGAGTTTACAGTTGACAGTTGTGGCTGCTGTAACGATTTTGATGATTTATAGACGTCTGTGTAGTGAGGGGTTATGATGTTGACTTTAGAAGTTACGGTGGTGGTGTTGGTGGTGATAAAAAAATTATAGATAATAATGTTGGTGACGATAATGGTGGTTTAAAAATGTTAGGTGATATTTGTGGTGACACTGATGATGATGATGTTGTTGATGGCATGGTGTGGGTAGAACTACAGAATTCAAATTGCGACGCAAAGTCGGACTGAGTGTAATGATAAAAAACTCCACGCACAAGCCAAAATGACATCACCTGCACACGTGCTACCAGGCCTGTTACTGGAGACTGGACTACCCTCTCCTCTACCAGATCTCGGCCGGGCACTCTCCGTCTCCGTCGGCGTCTGGGGCGTCGGAGGTCTGGTGTGATCGCCAGTCGACACGCCTCGCTTGATCAGGTACTCTTGCATGAGAATGTTGAAGATGGCGCTGACGTCGTCAAGTCTGTTCTCCTGGACGACATCCTGGATCTTCTCCGGGTTGACCTTTAGACGAAACGCCATCTCTTCTATCACCTGCCAAGAAAAAAAAAAGGAAAAAAGTTGAAGGTTTATGTCAGAGTAGCCTGACGAAGGATGCCAAAGGACATCAGTGCCAGGCTGGGATTAAAAGCTCTAGCCTGTCAACTGAAAGTTAAAATTACACGTCGGTTAGAGACACATAGGAGATTGTAACTTTGCAATTGATTGGATGACTTGCGACGGATTCTAATCAATCGCAACTCTTTTTAAGACGGGACTTAGAAGCAGACATAAACCGTAACCATGGTTACATCTTGTCCATACCTCTGCTCGTAGATCCAGGTCTTGAGGCGGGGCCCGGAACGGACAGAACGGTTCCTGGCCCTCACACGTGATCCAGGCATGACGTTCGATATCAAGCAGTGGCAAGCGATCCTCAGGTATAGGTTCGATGCATCCATGCAACATGTCCTTACAATCTGTTGGTATGAATAAGAAAAATTAACATAATCGTTCTATGAAATTAAAGTAGGCCTACTGTAACCGCATCCAAAAAAATGGAACAATACCCCCCCCCCCCCTTCATCAAATCAGCTAAAAAATATTCCACAGACCAATTTAAGAAATTCTTGAAAATATATCGTTGCCCGGAAAAGTTAAACCCTTTCCATTTCTCTCAAACTTTTGCCTATGTTAACTATGACTCTAGGTTATGTATTATTGATTGTGTAAATGTTGTGATATATTTTTACTATGGAGAGCGTACTAAAGGCTAGTTATTATTATTATCATTATTACAGTAAAGATGCGAAGAGTAGTTGCTAAATTTAACTGTTTACCACGGTGAATGTCATTGAAATCCCCCCAAAACTACACGGCTTACATGTGTAAAGTGGTATTTGCATTTTGTGGCAACTTGAAACAGATAACGATGGCTAATAACAAGAAACTGATATTAAAGGAAAAGGCAGAATGATGTTAATATAACAAAGTGACGTGCGATTTAGATAACCCAATGCGGTTTAATTTTCAAAGACTTACTGTTTCAATCTGCGAAAGATTTAGTGATCCCACGTTATCATACTAAAAGGGATCATCGCACACCCCAGGCAATTACAATTTAAATAATTACAGAGAGTTCCCTTGTCAGACATTTTCCGGAATTATGCCCCCCCCCCCCCATTACAAAATCCTGGATCCACCCCTGATTATTCTTACCATCTGTAAGATGAGCCATCTCTTTATCATGGACCCCTTTCAACCCTTTCCTGATCTGAAGCAGGAGGTGCTGCCGTTTGTCCTCAGAATAGGGCGTGGTGAAGGGAAGCTTGCCCGTCACCATGGCAAACATGTTTACTCCCCTGAGATACGTACATGGAAAAACATATAATAACGATAAAATATGTATTACTTAATCAAGTTTATTTATTATTCTTCTGGACATGGGCGTACAAGGCTGGGGGCTGGGGGAAACTATTATATTCACGATAAGCTATACACCACGTACATAATTCTGAAGACGACTTTGTTTTTAGATCAAATTCAATGGTAAAATGCTACCTTAATTTTACACAGTATAAATTCCGAAATTACAAAGACCGTACAAGAAGACACAGAACTTTTTATAAGTAAGTGGCTCTTAAAGTAGATATTCAAAGAAAATCACAAATATGGCAATTAATGTATCACTAGAAACTGGGAAGCTTACAGATGGCAATCGTATAAGTTTTATGTCAACTGCGTATCTGGTGATTATAAAAACAACACAAATAAAAGCTCTTCTCAGCATCTGGAATATCCGAGGATTCGCCAGAAATATAGCGATGTTTTGATGTCGTCACACTCGGGATCGATCCTGCTTAATCAGACGACGTCCTATAATGAATGAACGTAATTGCAATGCAATTATTTATCAAATTATAAAGAGTTTGGTGTATTTAAACATGACCTTATTTCACACCATTATAAAGGGAAAGTGAAACTGATTCTGATAGCTAAAACCGTTTGATTGTAAATACATAGGAGAAGGGTCAATGATCAATGAAATAAACCCCACTTTCAAATTGAAAAGCCCTCCGAATAATAGCAGGATGGTATTCGTTCCCTCTTGACACGCCGAACAGGCCCCGGTGCAAGCAGCTGAAAATACAATGGCGTCTTATTTTGTTTACAAGTGACTGATTCCTTTATTTTTTTAACGCTCCATTTTTCATCAAAATAATACCATACACGAAGTTAAGAGTGAGGCAACAGACTAACATTAAGACTGACGCTAGTGAAGGAAGAGAAATAAGTGAAGAGGAGATGACAAAATAGGCTCTGAAAAATGTGTAAGATGTTATGGGACATCGTCTGCTTAGACAGGACTGGTCCAGGGTGTGTCGTCACATATCTCAGCAGCATTCGAGGAGCTCTTCAGCTGCTATATCGGGGGCTGTATTTTACCGTTTTATAATTGATAATAATCATTACTTCAAATGTTTCCAAGCGTTGAATTTGGATAACCTTGTTTAATTTATGCCATATATGCAATAATAAGTATTAAGCCAATATTTAAAATCATTAACGTTCTACTTTAATAAACAGGTTTTCGTTAACACATGTTTCAATGAGAAACAATGTCTCAAGGGGGATCAATGCGGTCTTCGTACACAGGTGGTCTTTCTATCCAGGTTTGATTATATTTTAGTGAGGTAAAATGTAGCAACTGTTATGAGTGTAATTGTATCAAGAACAATAAAAGCCACATGTTTACTTACAAGCTCCATATATCGACCTCGGGTCCATAATCTCGGCCAGTCACGTAGAGCTCAGGGGCAGCGTACTCCGGTGATCCACAGTGGGTCTTGAACAGCTCGTCACGTGCACACTTGTTACCCAGGCCAAAATCTAAATGACAGAGAGGCATTATGGATATAATGAATACATCAGAGAAGTGGCAGATCCGGAGGGGGGGGGGGGGGGGCACGTGCCCCCGGCCAAACCTAATACGGTATATTTTTTTAAATTTAAGTATTCTTTTCTTAATTTCTTTCTAGTGAAATCAACAGTCTAACAGAAATATTATAATCATGAATAAAGCATAAAAATAAACTTTACAACTTAGAAGTAAATCTATATATCTATCTGGAACAATGTATACATTCATAGAAGAACAAAGAATTTATACATACCGGTACATGTACTTGTAATTCACTTAAAATCTTAGCTTACTTGGATTATACACATATACATCTACGTGTACAACTGAAAATATACGTTTATATGTATATTTTTATACACATCAATGAACAAAAAATGTGCCCCCCCCCCATTTGTGCCACTGACGGCAATTTTACAGAATGTTTAAACAAGTAAATGAAATGCATCTGAAAAAATGTGATGGCCTCTTCTCTTTTCTTTTTTGCTTGTCAGAGAATTATTACTACTATTATTTTGTTTTGCTTGTCACAGACTTGTACCCCTTGCCACTCACAAAATTCCTTGACCCGCTACTGGCAATAAAGCGTTATTTAAAAAAAGGGTAGGATACATATTATTGAAGGACTATACCTCCCCCAATGCGAGAAGCAAATATGCTATGAAGGTAGATTATAAACGATAAGGTGGTCGATTTCATATTTGTTGAATTTGTCATTACGAAAAAGCGTATTTTCTGTTGTCATTTGTTAAACGGATACGACATCATTGATGCCCCCTCATTAGAAGCCTTCCGCCACCCCCACCGTCTGGCGGTGAGGCTGGCGGTGAGGCAGGCTGCATATAGGAGTAGCTATCATGTATTATTTTGACTTGCGCCTGGAAGCACCAGTGCACCTCAGTTCAGTTTATTGTTTATTATGCAATGTGAGCACCTGACCTGCACATCAGCACACAGCCTATACAATAATCTTCAGTTAAAGTGAAGGACGTGGGCTCACCATACAGAAGAGACAATCTATCCCAAATTATCAAAAACTTTAAGCTGACTTTGAATAATTCCTCACCTATGATTTTCACATTTTCTCGTTTCTTGTCCATCATGATGTTCTCCATCTTCAAATCCCTGAAAAGGAGAGAAAAAAGGGCGTTATATTTTCATTTTTGTCACCTATTTATTCATCACCATAGAAAAAAACTGGGCATTGTGGCGTGCGCCTGTAATGCACCTAACAGTAGAAGTTATAAACAGATTCAGCGGACCCAGGTTCGAGACTGAGTCACGTCTTTCGGATGGTACGTTAAAGGTCGGTCCCCAGACGTAAATAATCATATCTGATTGATACACGTCTGTAAAAACCCAATTACACACACACACACACACACACACACACCCCCCCCCCACACACACACTTGGATGCAAATGTTATCATCTGTTTCAAGTCCTATACACATGCATGTTATTTAAATAATAATTCGAGTGTCGCAAAGTGCTAAAATCTAGGACAAGTTATGGTAATGGACAAGAAGTTAATGGATGAATAATAAGTAAGTGAGAAATGAGAAATTGTTATTGTTCAGAATTTACACGAATATCTTGTTACTAAATGTAAGCACAACAAAGTCATCCGCATAACTCTCTGTTTATAGACCTTGGGCCATGATATTAGTTTGGTTGTGATCGTGGGGCATAAAATATTTGTAGAAATTAGTCTTATAAAAACACTTCTCCTTGTGTGAGAAACGGAATAGATATCTGCATTAAAAATACACCCTGAGAAAAGTCTTACTACCGATATTTTGATATTTCTATACCGATTTAATATATACAATGTGGGATGTTACATAATGTCTCAACAACCCATGTACACCACAGTAAATCTCCTCATACAAATAGGCCTGTTTACTAAGTGTATTTAAATTTATGCATGTTTCTCTCCAGAATCCTTAGCTACCAACTATTTAGTGCATCTGCTATGCATAATAGCATCTCTATGGATGGAATCCACTTTGCATAAATTAGTTGTTGCTATGTCAGGCAAGCCTCTGGCAAGCTTTTGAGTTGTTAAGAGCAACTTTTGTACAATTAGGTCTATTGGAAATAAAAATAAATAACATCAAACATTGAAGTGTAAAATAAAAATAAAAATAAATAACATCAAACATTGAAGTGTAATCGATGAACACCAATGTTCTTTTTAAGCACATTATGGATACAAACTAATGTCTTCATTGATCATTACCCCTTAATTTGTTATCATGTATATATATATCTATATATATATATATATATATATATATATAGTATTATTCAATCTCTCTCTCTCTCTCTCTTTCCGTCTCTGACTCCGCCCCCTTCTTGCTCATTTGTTCTTTATTCTCTCATGTATTCTTTCTCTTTCTCTCTCTCTATCTCTTTCTCTTTTTTCTCTAACCTCCCTTCTCTCCCTCTTCTTCTATTTCTCGTTTATTTTCCCTTCCTCCTATCCTTTTCTGTCTCTCTCTCTGTACTAATTGTCCAATTTCGGTATCCGTAGATATCCTTTCTCTATAAAAACCAGGTTATCCCAACTCCTTGATATTCTCACTGCGCATCACTTTATTTTCTTTGCGTTATGGTAGTCATCATGGAAAACCATCTCATATACAAACATATAAGATGTGTTCATCTGTTGGTTTAGGCAGGGAGGTGGAAGAGAGATGGTTTAAGTTGTGTCACTCCACCCAAGAGCGTGAGAAAACTTTTGGACAGAATGAAATAAGCTTTTGGTTGTGATGTTCTGCTGATTTGTTTATTCTCATCGGGGGTTATATGGATGTAGTAACATGGTTTGCCTAAGGGCTGTGCCATCATCATCATCGACAAGTTTGACAATTATGACGTATTAATGACGTCTTTGGCAGGTATTCTTGAGCTTCAAGTTAAACGATGCAAAAGTTGGACGAACGTGATTTTAAAGCGTAATTCTTGAATACAGACACTTTTGAGAACGTTGGTCTTTAATGATTTGAAGGTATACTTTTACTCTGTCAATTTTACAGGAAAGAAAAATAGATATATCGTCTGTTGAGTAGATAACCCGTTCAGGACAGGAATTAGTCAGGGGCTAAAATGATCACATTTTGTTCTTCAAATTGGCAACAATGCGTTAACTCTGTGTGAAAGTATGCGAGTTAATGCCCTTCTGGCTCTCAAAAGATATACAAAATAAAATGAAAGGTGTGAGAGGGATTTTGTAGAGTCGAGACCAGGGTTCTGTTTCATAAAACTTGTTATCAATAACAAGTTGCAATAAATGTTATAAGCTACTGAAATCGTTGCATTTGATTGGCTGTGAGCAAATTTGTTAAAATAATAATAATGAACGTTTTATTTACCCAGGGTTGCCAACTTCACTCGACCGGGGTTCGAACCCACGTCCTCCCGTTCATGAGGCGGGCGCTCTAACCAATTGAGCCAACATGCCCGGGAGAAATGCGACACTTTTTATAGATCGAAAGTTTTATGAAACAGGACCCTGGGGTTCCGAGATCAAGACCAGGAGGAAAAATAATGATTACGTTTATTGATATTATAGGTCTCGTGGTCCAGATCAAGACCAAGACCCAGAAAATTCAGGACCGAGATTTGGTGTCGGCCATATCGCTGGTGTGAGATGTGAAATACCAATACAGGGTCATAACGAGAATTGGGAGGGTGGGGCCCGGAGGATGGGGGGGGGGGGGGGGGGGGGGGGTGTGCTGAAGACATGCAGCCATATATTTTTTTAAACCGACAAAGTACACATGTACCTTTGTAAATGATGCAGAAAATTGATCTGGGGAGATGATTACCTTCAAAACTAGTCAAGAGCAAATTTAAATCAGGATTAGACGTGTCAGAAGTATACAGTTTTCAGGCTCCCAAGTTATCAATAGAAATACAGATTTCTTCGTTCCAAACCAAATAACACAAACTTGTTCTATATCAATTCCATATTATCTTGATTGTCAAATAGCTCTTGTAAAAAGTAATACTCGGTCAATGAATGAGCAGGAAATATTTCAAGCTATTCATTTTCTTTCAATTGCAAATGAATTTTATCGCACAAGAAATAGTCTTTTAAGTCTCTTCAAGTGCAACTGGGAAAAATTATTGAAAACATAGAGTGGAAAAACAACCCAACTGTAGACTGGAAGAGAAAATACCATCATGCCTTCCCCCGCATTGGTGCCAGAGGGCGTGTGTCGAAAGTTCAAGCGCCAACCGAGAGGGTTTAAGTGGCAGAGACGTCCCAGCAACAAATCGGAGCTGTCAAAATACCCTTGTCTCATGGGATAAACAAATGCCCAGGGGTGGGGTGGGAGGGTTGGGGGTGTCGACATGATGGAACGGTCCGACGTAAAGGTAAAATCATGACCAAACCTATGTCATGGTTCGAAACTCTTTTGCAAACCTATACTCCACTGGGGAATACTAATATTTCTTTTCAGAAGTGTACACTCTTCAAAATTCGAATTTCGATCAACACTTCTTCGCCTCTGACTCTTTCCATTTTACTTCCTATTTAAAAGTCCAAAACTAGTCAGTGTTAAATTTGATTTCAATTTATGATTATAATCATGATCTGTTCTTTTTCTTTCCTTTTCTTACCTTTACTTTTCTTTCATTCCTCTAAACGTTCCATAATAAATGTCGACGCCCTGGATTTTCTTTTAGACAACATTCCACATCAAACAGACACGATAATCAACAGGAGAAAGTCTTCATCATGTCTCCCTTCATTTCTGGCATCGAATACGTGAACGAACGAACGGTCAAAAGTTCATTCCTTGTAATATTAATATTTCACCTAACTCATCCAAAATTACGACGATGCACCGCGGAGCGCAGGCACGAATTATTCCAGTAACCATGGCAACCCTTCCCAGGGAGGTCTCAGGGCTGCCATACTAGATTCAGGAGGAATGTCGATCTTTCAGTTTCGGGTTCGAGTCGATATTTTGTAGGTCAGGACTTGAAATGTTCTTGTCACCTTTGGTGGATATCTTGTAACGCCGAAGGTATGTTGGATGCGGCACGTATTCTCAATCTCCATCAACCCGCTGTCACAACCCTTCATCAATCTTTTTAACACATATAATCGAGGTACGATAAACTGAAATGTCGTCTGACTCTGAGAGGTATCAGACGCAATATGATGATTTTATTAGTTTGGATGAACACACATGTTCTTCATATGTACTTGGTACTTAATAATTGGTTGGTATCCTCCAAAATACGCCATAAAGGTGACTAGAGGCAGAGATCATCTTTATGGCGTCATATATAGTCAAAAAGAGGAAGGAACCATTGATACTTGGTTCGTATCCTCCAAAATACACCATGAAGGTGACTAGAGGCAGAGATCATCTTTATGGCATCATATATAATCATAAAGAGGAAGGAACCATTGATACTTGGTTGGTATCCTCCAAAATACACCATGAAGGTGACTAGAGGCATGCAGAGATCACCTTTATGGTGTCGTATAGTCAAAACGATTAGGGAACCATTGATACTTGGTTGGTATCCTCCAAAAGACGCCATGAAGGTGACTAGAGGCATGCAGAGATCATCTTTATGGCGTCGTATGGTCAAAAAGAGGAAGGAACCATTGATACCTGGTTGGTATCCTCCAAAAGACGCCATGAAGGTGACTAGAGGCAGAGATCACCTTTATGGCGTCGTATAGTCAAAAAGAGGAAGGAACCATTGATACTTGGTTGGTATTCTCCAAAAGACGCCATAAAGGTGACTAGAGGCAGAGATCATCTTTATGGCGTCGTATAGTCAAAATGAGGAAGGAACCAATGAGGCATGCAAGGTGATGTAAATTCATGAATGTTGTCATTTCATTCTAGATGTTAAACGATTAAAAAAAATGATTTGTCTTCAGAATTTTGAATAACCAGAGGAATGTAATCAAATGGCTAAGAAATAGGCATGTGAATTAAGTCTTTACCATCAATATAGCTAACAGCTAGGCCCCTTAAGTTGTCTTTGCTGCTTAGAGCAAAGAGTTGATGTGAGAAACTTGAGACTGACTAACGGCTAGATGCTTTCAAACCCTAAACCAGGCCAATATACCTCAAAGTCACATTGACAAGCAGTCATATCGGTCAAACACATTTATGACATTACAACATGTTTCGTGCATGCGCCATCCATTAACCTGAATTCTGTCTTCATATGTATCATATACCAGACGCATCAAGACATTGGTCAACTAGTTTACCAGTCTTATCGTAAAGAGGGGGTATCCCCTTTTCTGAAAAAGAGGAAAGATTGACAGGTTACACATTGTTAAAGAAGGCAGTCTTTTAAGAGAATTCAGAATTCGGTTGTAATGGAAATATGATGGAGAAATGATTATGATATCTGGTAATTTCGTTTTAGAGGGAGAGAGAGAGAGAGATAGATAGAGATAGAGGGAAAAAGAGAGAGAGAGATCGAGAGAGAGAGAGAGAGAGAGAGAGAGAGAGAGAGAGAAGGGGGGGGGGTGAGAGTAAAAGATAATGAAAGAGAAGGCAGGCGCTATAGAAAAGGAAATTAATCAAAACATTTAGATGAAATTCGAATTCCACATAAGGCAGGACAAATAGCAAGAGGAAAATACTCAACGTCATTATCATGATGATAATACGAGATGGTCTGGAGAAGATTAAAAAACAAAACAAAGTGAGTCACTAAGTTAATATAACTATGATTTAAGGATACTTGTCACGTTAAGCGTAACAACAAGTAAATGTTCAAAACTTAGAGCGAAAGGAACCGCAAATAGGTGTCAGTCGGTGTTTTATCTTTATTTTTATCATTTTTTCCCCTCTCTTGTTAAAACTGCTTCAAGATGTCACTGCACTCTGCACTCAACCCACCCCTGCCCCCGATCACGACCTGAGACGGTCGGGGGTATAAAAATCACCCTCACCCCATCAACAGATGGAACCCCGGTAATTTAGATGATAACCATACCACGAGTTCAAAACTGTTGGATTAGGTATACAAAAAAAAAAGAAATGTCACGGCTTAAAGAAGTACGGACCTGCAACTCAGAAGGAGATCTTAAAATGTAACGTAAAATGTAAGGAAAAACTAGGGGAAAATAGTAAAAGTTTAGTCCTATGAAAATATACCACATGACGTCTGCAAAAGTCTTGATCCAGATCAAAAGTTTCATTAATCTTGTCAGAAAGTATGTCTAAAATAAATATTGAAAGTAGTGCTATTCTGTAGACACCAGTTGCAGCTGATTGACGGATCGATATTTGCCTAAAGCCCTGAGCAACCTTCCTTCACTTTGATTACAAATTGTTAAAATCTCAGATGAAAAAGATGATTTCATGGATACAACAGAGCAGTCATGGTTGCAAAGTGTCACAGACGTGTATCAATAAAGTATGATTGTTATTTATTTTATATCTACAGGTTGCAACCGCCATTTCAGATGATTTCACACAGGTCTCCATCTTTCGATGGGTTCTATAGACCAAGATTTGAACTAAGGACCTGCATGGGAACTGGAGAGGAAATTATGCTGACGTAGGGAGTGGGGGGGGGGGGGGGGGCATTATGATAGATACATTAACAATCCCATCAACCTGGGTAATGTTAAAAACATTATAACAAGTCCAAGAGCCGCATGAACTCAATTCATGTTTACAGTACAGGCCCAATTAAACTCTACGTATTCAAAGAAAAGGCAAACTGTGAGGACATAGATCTAATGGGATAAGACGTTAATGAATCTAGAAGAAGACGTGGAGACTTTCTGGACCGATTAAAGCTGATTGATGCCCTTCGGAGGCTGTGGATATGAAAAGTATTAATCCAATTTCAACTGATTTACACGATGTCAGGTATCCACGTAATGGAAACCAAATGTAGCATTTGGAGACAATTAACATGGCTAAGATCTAAACCAATTTGGTTCTGGTACTCGTCTCTGCCACTTGCAGTTCGTTATCGGGTTGGAAATGTCCGACGTGATCATGATGACGAGAAAAGCGCTGGAGATTGCTTTAACTGTTGACGAGGACACGACCAATCGATACACAACCTTGGTATTCGATGATTTCATGAATGATGATTTGCTAATTTCAGTGTCAGGCCATATCCTCCTCCTCCTCCTCTTCTAACTCTTCTCTCTCCTCTTCTTTAAAAAAAATATCCTCCTCCTCCTCTTCCTCCACTACCCCACCTCCTCCCCCTCCTCCTCCCCCTTCCGGTCCTCCTCCTACTGGGGAGCGTTTTATCAAGCGTTTTGTCAGTGATTTTTACCGACAACTGTTATAAGCTACTGAAATCCTTGCATCTGATTGGCTGAGAGCAATTTTGTCAGTAAAAATCACTGACAAGACACTTGATGAAACGCTCCCCTGGTCCTCCTTGTCCTTTTTCTGCTATTCCTCCTACTCCTCCCCTCATAACTATCATCATCATCATCATCATCACCACCACCACCACCACCCAATGATTTTAAGATTTTTATCGGGTCTTGTAAAGAGAAGTTCACACCCAAATCAACATACTATGCTGGTGTCTGAAAGACCGTATAAAATACTAGTCCAGCGCCCTCTTATTCAATTTGGAAAAAAAAACAGAGGAGGAAATAAAAAATAAATGTGGGTGAGTTCTTTCACCCTGTCATGATCGGTTTCATGGAAAAGTGTGTATTTCTCTCGGGGGAGGTAAGTTACACAGCATGATGCCCTTATAGAATAACTATTAGGGCCCTCAAGCCATGGAATAGTAGAGATCGAGATAACCTTTGACCCTAAAACCATGGCAACAAGGTGAAAATTCACCTCTAAACTTCCACTCAAATATAGTTCCTCTTTCGTGATGGGTAAGCGCAGGAACACGGTTGAAGTTTTCGAGTTCTATATTTTGCACCCCCCCCCCCCCCAAAAAAAAAAAGATTAAAAAAAAAACACACTAACAAACAACAAACAACCAAAATCGCTGATTGTTCTGACATTTGAAATGTATAGAATTTTCAAACGCACTATTCGGAGGAAACACAGCACACATGATACGGACGAGGTCTAAATCCTCACTGGATCAAAATCATGTACATAAAAATAAAGAAACAGAGACAAGAGACAAAGATCTAATAATATTATTTAGTTTTAGCAGTGGCGGATATAGGAGGGAGGGAGAAACCGGTCTGTGCCCCGCCCCCCCCCCCCCCCTCCCCACTTTGAAAAACCCCACTACAGAAATATAAACTGATATGAATCAAACAATAATCCTCGCAAACAATTAAGATCAATTATCGTATCTGTTAAGATATTTTGTAAAGTAATTTCCCCTTCATTTCCGGCGCTCTTTTCTCTTTATTTCTGCATAATTATGTACCTGAAGATTTTCTTATATAGACTGATCCACTATATTCGGAGAAACAGGAGGAAAAAGGGTATTGTCCAGTCGATTTGTCGCCACGATGAAACCCATCAACCTTGCTGACCACTACCGCACACCTTTTGTCCCAAATAAAGTGACCAAGGAATACACACGTCCTTTGTTCTGATAATGCGCGCAATTAGACATTACAAGATGTAAGATCAAAGGGATTTGCATTATTTGATTGTGCAAAATGCCTGTCTAGACTCGGTTGGATTTCTACCTGTGGTTTCTATTTACCATTGTCACTTCGAAGACACCTTAGATTATGTGTTGACCTCGGTGGGGTCACCAAGTCCAGCTGTGATTTTGGGGACCATTGGACACCTAATGGGTCAACTGAAAATATGGGATTATTGGTTTTAGTTTTTCGTTTTTAACATCTTTATATCTTGATAAAGAGCGTTGTATTTCACACCCGTTGCCCATTTTCTTTCCGTTAAATTTCTTTTCTGCTTCTCTTTTTATTGTTTTTTTTTCACTCCAGCAAGCAGGAGAATGAACGCCAGGGATGGAGTGGGGATATATATGGGCAATTCCATGGTTAGTAACGTTACACTTTATCAAATTTTAATATTTTTGATACAGATAATTCAATAGCTTTTTCATCTGAAGTCCTACTCTTGCAAATATATATTCACCTAACAAAGGTCTACAGTACATAAAGAAATCAAAAGTAAATGAATAAAATAAGAGCTGTAATGAGAACGTTTTATGCCGGTTACAAAAAAAGGACATGAGAAACAAACCAAATTTTTTGAAACAATATTCCTCCTTATTATATTGTACCTCAAACTTGGAGCCAAATCAGTATTACTTCTTAAATGATGACAAATGTTGCCCCAAATTGCTTAGAGATTGTATCTCTCAATTTGTTTAAGTAGAGCCCAAAACCTTGGTTAGTAACGTTACGGTTAGTCACGTTACAGTTTGTCCAGTACTACATATTTGAGATTTTTATACCTTTTCAAGAACTAATTATTGCCTACTTTCTTTTAAATTGGTGTGACTAAATGCCATACAAATTATCTAATCGAAAAATTCACAAAATATGCAGTATATTTCTGTCCATGACTAAAAAACTGTGTGAAGTCCCATCTATCTAAATTTGTGTATGGTTCGGATTCTTCTATAAGGGGCCATATTAAATAAAATTGTTTTGGGTGAGTATGAAACCCCTTTGTAAAAACAATTCCTGTATTGATTTAAACCCCCAAAATCGACCTGAATTTCAGAAAGAGCAAAAATAAAGTTTGGCCTGATGTCCACTTAATCATGGAATTGCCCATATATATATATATGCATGTATAGTAATAAAAAGAGAGAGAGCAAAAGAAGAAGAAGAAGAGAAGGGGAACAGAAAGAGAGAGAGAGAGAGAGAGAGAGAGAGGGGGGGTGGGGGGGGGGGGGGTAGGAGGAGAAACACTTGAAAGAAACACTGAACTCGATACACAACGCTACGTACTTTAGATTTTAAGTTAGTGGAAAGAAGGCCTCAGAAGATGGATGCCGCCTACGATCAAGCACTTTTAATAGAAACTGTGATGATTCTCAAGAAATCTAGAATATCCAAATCATCTGGGTTGCAATCATCTTGACATGATTTGGATAAAATACTTCATGAAACTTGTCATCATATCAATGCACAGCACCCACAGGTCTCCTTGCTACGCCCGATGGATTCCCTCCTTCAGACGAGGTCAAGATGAGGCATCCAGGCGTGTTCATTTCGGCGCCAAAATGCAAGAAGAGTTGCAAGCACCATGGAAGTTACCATTCGAGATTTTTAATGCGAGCAAAAACGTGTTTTTTTTTCCTTTTCTCTCTCTCTCTCGGTAAAAATAATGCGACTGTCCACAGTGCCAGACAGTGCCACATCCAGAGAGAGAGAGAGAGAGAGAGAGGGGGGGGGGGGGGGCGTGTACAAGAAGGCACCTAGAAATGTGATTTATGATTTTTTTTTTTTTTTTGGGGGGGGGGGGGTATGGGGTATGTTTTTTGTTTGCGAGGAGAAAATTTTGAGGTAAAAACAGCTCCTAAAATGTGTTTACTCCTTTTTTGTTGTTGTTGCTTGTTACCCCCTTCAAATTTCAAATATGAGGGCATTTGAAGAGTAATCCTCTTCTGGGGACACTTCTTTTATGATGTTCAAATAGACATAAAATGAAGAAGAAAGCTCACATTTTATTTTTTCACTTTCACAAGAACTCAACATTACTGTCTCTTTAAAATGAGATTTCTTAAGAGCAGGTGGAGTACTACTTAGCCAACCTAGCTCTGCTCCAGTTATTGAGGTGTTCCTCTTATCCACTTGTCGCAGAAGGGTCTTTTCTGGAATATTTGGGAAGAATTGGCCAAACCGAAGAAAACAGTTTTATCCCATCCTCCTATATATGTTTTCTGTCTATACACGGTTGTCACGCGTAACAATTTTGATGCAAATACTCGGCGAAGGAGGGGAGGGGGAGGGGCAGGGGGATCCAAATTATTGTATTGTACAAGAAGTATTTCGTCGAAAGAAGTGGGAAGGGGTGAGAGGCACGACCGATGCAAGAAAAGTGGGGGGGGGGGGGGGGGGGTGCAACAAATAACAACAACACCACCAACAACAATGTGTCATGTAAAGTAGTTGTAGACATATTTTGATGAGATTTGACGAGAAGAAAATCAAAAGCCCATATGAAATCGTAACGGAGGCTTCCTGGAAATAGCGAATCTGCACTTTGCAGTTTTCCTCCATATGCTCCGACTAAAAGATAATATAACACGGAGTAAAATTGGGCCATTTGGGGTTACGCAGGGGTCAACTTTGGACGCAGGGTCAGCCCAGTGGACTGACCTGAACTCTGAAGTGAGTTACGTTTTCAACATTACCCCCTCTGGAAAAACGGATCCTTACACACAGGTAGCTGATATTTATTGTTGGCTCGCGCGCACGTGTGCCGATGAATATGCATGAGGCTTAACCTGAACACAACTATGAGAAGCAAATCCACCGATACTGAGCAGGAAAAGTTAGCACATTCCTATACTGAGACTGAAAGAATGAAAACGGTTTTCTCACGGATAAAGACTTAAGACGATTTTATGTTCAGATTATCTAACCAGTTTGCCGATAACATTCAAAAGTTTTGAAACATTCGAACATATACTGGTCACCCATCCCTTGTCGAAAATTCACAGCCTGCGAATTCATAGGAATGAGGCGCACGTGCTCAGGTACGTCGGCTTAAAAGCTGCCACGCCCACTATCCCTCAAAGTATGCCCCGTTGGGTATATCCTGGAGCCATCAACTGGAGTATGTTGGCAGGTATATTTTACTTCAAACCAGATAAATTTGATATTAGGTTTATTTCATAGCATAATTCCTTAATAAAAACAATGCAAAGGGAGGGGGAGGCCTCGACATGATGTTTGCATCGTAGGTAGATATGATTGTCATGCTGACCAGATCAGGGAGTAGTAGGGGTAACGAGTCTGGATGTTGTTGATGATGATGATGATGATGAACTTAGGATGACTCTGGAGCAAGGCTCACCACAATAACGCACTGGAATGCGAGAAAACTATTCTTTAACCATGATTAAATTAATGTTTTTGCAGACAAGAGAGAAAGGAAGAAAAAAAAAAGAAGGAAAGAAAGAAGTAAAGAGAAAGGGAGAGAAAGAGAGAGAATGAGAGGGAGATGTTCAATGTATATCTGAACTTGGTATGACCTATAAGAGACTCCACTCGAATGTTATCGAACCCTAAGCTTTGAAAATGAGTGAGGCAGGTGCAAGAAGGATTAAACTTTTCGACTAACTCGATCAAAAAGGTTCAAATTAGGTCCAGAGGTCACAGCCAGCTCACCCCTCCTCTCCAAAGCAAAACAACAACAACCTACCCCTCCTTCATCGATAAAACCCCCTTTCACGGCACTGCAAGTCGATAGCCACATTAACGTTAATAAAGCAGAAATCGTTAAGGAGTCTACCACAAGTACAATAGGGGTAAGCGCGTGCCCCTCTGGCGGTGGAACTTCGCACGCGTTGGCCCCCATCCTTTTTATCCCCCTCCAACCCAAACTGGGGTTTGACTCTCTTCGAGGAAACCATATCCAGAAATAAAATACGCCAATAAAAACAAGCATGGGTTTTGGGTATTCTCTCTACTAATGTCAGACGAAGTTCAAGGCCTAAGCGGACTTGCCACAAATGCACCTTTCATGAATCGAAAGAGGTGGGACTACAATAGAACGAGTTTATGAGTGTTAAAATCAACCACAACATTCATGCCTTCTATCATTGACTGCGGGGCAAAAGGTATGATTAAAGTCTAAAGATATTTTTAAAAAGAGACTGAACAAAGTATATATGAATGGGACTACAAGCATGAAAGGGGATGGAAAAGCAATCTTATTTCGACCAAGATAAGGAAGAATGGAATAAATGATTCATTATAAGGTAAGTAATCAACTAAAACAGATATAGAAAGTACAAGGGGTAATTAAGGTGCTCATATTAATATTTTGTTTCATTATCATTTCACCAAACATACATATTTCCAATTTATCATTCGATAATGTAATATTTAAAAAGACCAAATAAACGCGAATAATGCTTCAAAATGGTTTCATGCTTTAAGAAAAGGGAGCAAGTGAACAATGCATAATTTGCTCCTTCAAAGTAGTCTTCACCTTTTACTAACCCATAACAATAATGCAGCACAAAACGCATTTAATACCTGGTGGTTGTTGACATTTTTAACAACCGCAAATTCCCCTTCAACTTTGTAAGACCTAAAGAAGCAACGTGTACTGATGCGCTCAAACGTTAATGAATAATAGAGAAGCTTCCAAATAATTTGTATACCATTTACAGTTTGGGGGCATGTACTTTTTATCTGACCGCATATTTAATGCTGTCTGTTACTACTGATCAATCAAATCTTTTAGCTGTCAAATCGAGGAAATAATTAGGCTTTATTTGCACTTCAAATCCCTATATTTGTATCTTTTATAAGGCGGCTCAGTTATAAATAACAATATGAAGAAATAAGGTACAATCGCACGTGCCAAGTCAACAATATCATTTTTATTCTTTCTAGCATTAAACCAGGCAGGTAGTGGATGATTTGCTGAGCCCGAGGGGAAGTAATTCCAGCTCTGAAAAGTTTCAAGGTTGGAAAAGTTTTGAGCCATAAAATGAGAAATAATATATATATTTTTTTCTTTTTCTAAAAGCCGTCCATCATGAGGAGGTTTTGGTCTTGGTCGGACAAGACTTTTGAAGAGGTTAAATCAATTTCATCGGTCGACAGGAAGTGGAATAATAGAATATATTGACAACTTCTCAATAGTTTTTTTTTTCTTCCGATTTTCAAACAGAGATTTTAAGAATGTCAAACTGTGAAAACGACACAGTATCTTTGGTAGAAACCATTTCGAACTCCCGTAGTATTGTGCAAATAATTTGAATTCATCTATACATTAGTGAACGATTTCCAATGTACAGATAATGTAGGTCCGAATAAAAATATAAATGCACTGAAATGCATGCTAAATGATATTTAAGAAATAATTTTATCAAAACACAACAGGAAAACACAGTCAGAAGTGTAGGGGGTGCTCAAGTCTCTAGCTCAAAATAATGTCAACTTTCTAGTCTTTAAATTTTGCGAGCGAGCAAATACTAATACGTTTTGTAATGAACTTAAATTGTAAAAAAAAAGGATAAACAAGATTTTCAAAATCCAAATAGGCCTCCTATTTTTTTTCTTCTTATTTTCCGACCCCCTCCCAAGTGCATTATCAGAGCTGGAAAATATGAGACG
This sequence comes from Heliocidaris erythrogramma, assembly GCA_025617745.1. NCBI lineage: Eukaryota > Metazoa > Echinodermata > Echinoidea > Camarodonta > Echinometridae > Heliocidaris > Heliocidaris erythrogramma. Next base: position 19,861,392 of record CM046862.1, read on the forward strand.
ATCTACGTCATGTACTAGTAAGTAGTTTATTCAAATCTTTCAGAGGTTGGGGTGATTGATAAAAACAAGTTTGTTTATAACTTAGGCACGGAAGTTCTTATTGTGGTCAGAATATAAATAACCCCAGATTCAAATCACAAACAGGATCTCTAAATATAGATTTACTGATTTTACGACTAAAAGATCCAAAGGTAAAAACTTGAGCCCTATACCTGGAATATTGTACGAGTGATGTTATCTCTCATTCGCAGCTTGTTCCCCCAGTAGTGCGGGCAGGAAACGACGTCGCTATTGACGTCATATCCGTGTCACCGCTAATCGTCTGCGGCGACATCCGTGACCTCAATCTGACCTCAAAGGTCACGAAAGTTTCTATCAGTACAATAGAGTCTTGTAATACATGAAATGTCACATGGAGAAGGCGTTATCTAGATGCTCATACATTACACACAACAATAGAACAATAATTGAATTGGGATGAAAATTGAAAATTGTTTGTAGGGTAGGTGCAGGTAATATGGGGCTGCAGGTAATATGGGACCCTGAGCTGAGGTTCACAGTAAAAGCCACAGCAACCATACATATTTTGTCAATTTCACTGAGCTGGAAGCCTAAGGCATTGCATTATTCTTGGCATAGGACTGGTCTGCAGGTTTACTTTTCTTCAGACGATCTATAAATTATATAATTTTAAGTCAACATATTCATTAAAGGTTCTTAAAATGTGAAATCATCTTACAGTTAATGACTTTTATACATTTTAAAGTAAATACCAGACATAATAGAGTCGTTTTAATGTGAACCTAATGTCTTTAATTAATGGTCCCATATTACCTGCACTGCAGGTAATATGGGACTATTGGTGATGATGTCATAATTTGCATATAATGGACAGGGGGCTGGTGATAATTTTGTTTTCTTTACATTAAAAGTTAGACTAGTCGTTACTGATTCATGGGAACAAAGTATATTCTGTGTGTCTTTATTTGTCTTTATGCAAATTATGCAAATGAGCTTAAGGGTCCCATATTACCTGCACCTACCCTAATAAACCTGAGCCAGCGGTCACCACTTTCATCAAATGGGATCAGATTTGTGATCCCTGATTGGCCTAGCTTAGAAGAAGGTCAGTGAGATAGCTACAAGATTATGGGGGGGGGGGGTGCAAAAAAGGCCCACCCCCCCCCCCCCCAAAAAAAAAAAAAAGGGAAAAAGGAGAGAAAATGAAATGGATAGGATAAAAGAATGAGAGGAGAATTTGATAGGACCCTTCTGGCACCCTCCCTTATAAATCGGTGGGTTTTTGCATTCATGGAGAAAGAAAATGTGCCCCCCTATGATGTCAGTGCCTCCTTAATGGCAGGACTCTCGCTACGCCACTGCAAAAGGTCATAGGTCAATACCTGTAGCGGTCGTCGACAAGGAAGTGGTTTGATGAAAAGGATATTACCATGAACTCTGACATTTCATTTTAAGAAAAATATCTCTGTGCAACATGGGTATGAATAATGTTATGTTGGACTTGGAGGAAAGATTGATTTAGCGCGATAATGGAAATATCAAACCTCACAATAGTGATCTGTTGAGGGTATGGAGATTCATTTTTCTACCTCTCAATAGAAAGAGAGAAGAGAGAAAGAGAGAGAGAGAGAGAGAGAGAAAGAGAGAGAGCGCGCGCGATGGGGGTTCCCCTTAAGTGGTAGCATCAAGGAGTTATCGCAGAACTAGGATAACACCTTGGTCATGTTGGTAGCATAACATCCATAACTTTTTAAGCAAATTTTCGGAACCTCATTTATCTAGCATAACCCATTATTGTCATTAATAATGAATGTTGAATTAATGTTGAAAGTGAAAATTGACGAGGGTATGGTTTATACACATAAAACCACTCCGAAAGTACTTGCCTCCTAAACAAGGAAATGCCACGCGAAACCGTTTTCCCCCTTCTTTCTTCTTTTTCTTTTTGTATCTGCTTGTTTGTGAAAGATGGACAACTTTCTAGTTTTCAATCTCTTATCCATAGTATTTTCACTTTCACCGAAATTTGCTTATTTTGCATGATTTAAGATAAAAATCATGAAGTGCCTTGCCTCACGCTAGCACAGTAATAGGATGGCTTGAAAACGAAAGGGCTTACTTGACCTTTGACCTTGGCACGCGACTGTTGTGTCGAATGTCAAGCGAAATCTTGCCCTTGGTGTCCTATCTCAAGCAAACATTTTCAGCAACTCTACACCATTTCCCTAAATCTTCGAAGTTTTTGAGGAAAAAAATTAGCTCATTGCAACTTTACGAAATAAAGTGATAATTGTGTAATGTACTGGACAAGTATTGGCATTGAAATATCTATACCGGATCGATTGCTGCGATATCATATTCCCTTGTTTTTGCGAAACCATCATGAATGGCTCATTATTTTTTTTGTGATGGTCGTTTAGAGTAGTCACCGATAAACGATGACCTAACGGTAAGACCTTTTTTAACAACCGGTTGAGACGACTACTAAAGTAATTAATGACACTGATCATATCTTTATTATGTGTGGATGAGAGAACATGTCATAAATTAGCTCACTTTTACAACGGTGACGGTGTTTGCTCACGATGACTTCTCTTCTTGTCGTATTTTTCTTCCTTCTTTCATAATAAATATTAATAATAATTTTGTGAGAAGTTTGCCCGAGGAAACTAGTTTTTTGGGGGTGAATTTGGGGCTATGAATTTTGGAAAACACTTGCATGCGTCTACAAAATAGATGCCCATCTACAATCTTATATGACTAGATGCGCATAAATTCCAAACTTCGAATAAGGAAAATAGTTTACTAAGGTCCTCCGAAGCATAAGTCATGCTGGACCTACTAAAGGACCTACTAACGTTAGTAGTAGGTCTATGATTAGGTGTTTATGATGATGGGTCTCATATTTGAAGGGAGACACATTTTCCCGGTATTCCACAAGTATCATGTAACGCCAGCAGGTGTATAGACCGCCATGATCATGATGATGCCCCCCTTATACCACCGACTGAGCCTGCCACGCGAGCTACATCCCCGGGGACAAATTAGTCTGTATTTTGAAACTACATACATATCCTACAAAAGTAAAACACCAAAGCCGATGCCGATGAATACCCTTAAATCACAAAGAAAATCAAAGCACGTTCAATATTAATCTCTCCGAGATATAATTCCATTTTATTCTCTGTCATATTTGGGAATTTCCTCGATTAGATGAGCGTTCAGTTCTGGAGAATTCGAGTTTATGTCTGAAATGCTAGACTAATTTGAGAAGCTATCCGACTACATGTTTTTCCAATTATTTGCCGTCCCTAACGACTCTCATAATAAAACTTTATTTTATTCAGATATTTTTGTGACATTCCGATACAGAGGGAAAGGTGCTATGAACTGTGAGTATCTGGTAAATGTAAAGAAAGATCTCTAAGCACCTTGAACTGTGAAGTATTTTCTTCCCTTTTAAAATTCATCTTCTTTATTTCTTTATTTTTTTTTCTCTCGATCAAATGGCAAAGAATATAGAAGGGATCATACAGTTTCCAGGCATAAATCTGAATATCGCATGCCCCAATACTGCGTGAAATAAAACGCGAAATATCTTAATTTTTTGAAAATAAAAATCATTTTGGCACCCCAGCGCTAGTCGACATGCAATTTATAGCGAACCTGATTTCAAAATACTGGAAAACTATAAAATGGAGATGAAAGTTCCAATATTAAGATAGTGACAACGCTTGTTTGCTCTGGTTCTGTATGCAGTGGTACTTCATCTCAATAAGCCTTTTCCTCATTTTATTCTTACACCGTCAAACGAAATTCCACCTAATCGATCTCGCGTCGCCGATAAAATCCGATATTATCCTCTTCAAAGTTTTGTACATCATACACGCGCGATTGATCGATATTTCAAATCAAAGCAAGGTATCGGTTTGCGTTGTCGCAAGCAGACGACATCACCGTTGATTAGTATTCACCGCTTTCGCGCCAAAATCTGTCACAGTCGCGATGCTGGCTGACTCATCTTTGCTTTTATCAATGGAATCATTTTACAACTTGGCGAAATCGTTTTGCTTATATTTAGTAGCACATACGAGTCAGACAGGCGGGCTACGAACACCCAGGGATCACCAGGTCGTCAGTCAGTCAGACAGTCTGTCTGTCCGTCCGCCCGTCGATGGATAATGCTGTTTGATAAGATGTCATCCTTTACTTAGCGCTTGATTCCTCGGATTTTTATAAAAGTGTTGGATTGTATTTCAAAGCTGGTTGAACTGTTGAAGGAGAACGTGTCATATTAAACACTTTCCCTATATTCCTATATATAATCAATTACACGGTGGCAAATACTGGTAAATTCGCTATGACTATTCATCTTCAATTGGAAATCTTTCGTCTATTTTTCTAACCGTTTGTCCTCTATTGTGTTTTACTTTCTGAATTCTTAGCTCGTCTTATCCTTCATATTTTACGAAAAGGCAAATCCATACATTTCCTGCCTGCAAATCATCTTAAAAATGAAGGCTGCGTACAGTTACGACAAAGTAGTATCGGAACGTCGGTCCAGTCAAGGGGGGGGGGGGGGGGGCACTTGTCTTAATATGTGATGCCGAAATGTAAGGGGGTGTGGGTAAGGGTATGTCATCTCGTCATCTCCTTTTGTCTTTTCTCCTCTCTCCCCATTTACTGTTTTTGTTTCCTTTCTTCCCGTTTGCCTAGACTCACGGGATGGGGTGGGCGCCCCCCCCCCGTAGCTACGTCACTGATGGCAGGTGTTATAAAATATAGTAATGCCGTAGATAATTCTGGATATTTAAAAAAAACTTAGAAAAGGTAATACATTTTTCAAGATCTACCAATAAAAGCCCTCATTTTGCCATTACGACCATTCCACTTCATAAGATAAGAACATGAAACCCTTTTCGTGAAAAGTACTTAGATGTAACATTCTGATGAAATCCGTAATGAAAAACACAACAAAGTAATTATGACTGTGACGAAATAGAAAGGAATACTAGTATATCCCTGACAGTAGAGAATTAAGGGGCCGAGTATTCTAAAGACGGGATGTCTAGCTCTCCAACTATCATCGACGAAATATCACCTCAAGTGTCAGCGCTCCTCAATCTCGACGCCGCCACAACCCCAAAATTGGCGTCCAACTTCACGACTCCTTCGCATCTCATTAACCCGCATACCCTGGACTGAAGTCATCGCACAGTATTCCGCGATGGATCTGTGATTTCTCGCGCCAGAGCAAACTCGCGTTATTGATTAGTTCATGCTCGTGCCCAAGGGAAGTGGGTAATCATGTAGCACATTATCCATTATATGATCTTTCCACATACACTGTCAGTCTTGAACTTGCGACCAGGCTGCGGCACTGCAAAATCAGGAGGTTACTGACGCGCTCTGCGTTGCCAAATTCCAGCGATGTCAGTGGCGCGGCGCCTCATATTTTGGTCAATAATAAACGGAATTGAAGGGTCTTCATCCATCATTGGAGAAATATATGCAGCGATTGTCTTCATTTGCTCGATATTTTGTCCGTGAGATTCTGTTGCCCATTTACTTTTGGAAAGTAAATGAAGCATGTAGGGTGAAATTTAAAACCCAGAGCAGACGAGATTTTTACCGCGAGGATAGTTTTTTTGGTTACGGTGTCTTTGGCGCGTGATGGGCCGTCTTGTCGCGCGTAAAAAAGAAGACTTCCTCGGGCTAGAGAGGAGTGTAGCGTCCATTTGTCTGAACATTCGTCATTTTAACAGGGAAAATGAAGGAATGCTCTCGAGAAGAGAGGAGTGAGAGATGTAGAAGAGAGAGAGAGAGAGAGAGAGAGAGATGGATGCTGGACGGGTGTGAAAGAGAGTGATAGAAAATTTGGGGAATAAAGATAATGTAGATGAATGTATAAAATGAATACACTTTAGATGTATTCATAAATTTATCCATAGATTATCAGGATTTTAAAAAAAGCGGGAATAAAAAAAATATGGAAGTGATGAGACCTGGGGCGTTCAGGGGAAAGAAAAGAAGAGGAAAGAAAGTGTGTGAGAGAGAGAGAGAGACAGAAAGAGAGAGAGAGGGGGGGGGGGGATTGCAGAAAAATTCTTACACGAAACACTCAAAATATTTGAGTGAAAAAAAAGTTATTACAAAGAGTCCATATTATTTCTATTGGGCAGTGTATTTGATTTCTTTTCAAAATTTGCTTTGCTTCTCAAAAACTGACCCCCTCTTTGACAAATTCCTGGATCCGCCCCTGGTAATGGGCACATGCAGCTCTCTGGTGTCTATTCGCTTTTATCATATCAAAAGCAATGATAACTAGAAAGGCCGTCAAAGGCGGCAGACCCACGCCTTAACCCAATATAGGTTTTGTTTTGTTGCGATTATTTTTGTAAGCAGTAGCCATTCAAAGGGGATAACAAGAGGCACATCTCCCCCCCCCCCCCCCATAAATATTGCCATATCCAGGTCATAGCTTTGTGTATCCCCACCCTTGAAAAAATTCTTCTGAAAAAGATATTTTATTATTGAAACATCCCTCCCCTAAAAGTAATTGATTAGACATGTCAGAGAGCGTGGCGTGGTGAGAAAAAAAAATGTTAGCAATTTGTATTCAGTGTTCAGTCATGTAAGTGTTAGTAAATGTATTCATGTTCTATCTTTAAATTACATTGCAATTGGGGTTGTTTTTTTTTTTTTCATCGGGCTTGGATAAAATATATATGACGACAAATAAAGTTGGATCTAGACTTCAAAATGACATGCATGCGAGGCACAGAGCTTACTCACTCAGCTCAGTCACTACCCATCAACAAAGTCAAAGTGGATACTGGCGTGCATGCCCGTATTCGGCGAACCTCGATCAGCCACCAAATTTTGCAAATCCACACAAATTTTAAAAAAAATACAGTTTTTGTATATATTTTACAACTACGAAATCCACTCAAACAGACATAAATGAGGTATAAACTAGTTATATGACAGGACCGTTATAACCCAAAGAAAAAAGTTAAATCCTACTACAGTGAGCCAGGCACAGGCTGACTCCCTGGGGTTATGTACTCCCTAGCCCGACCAGATCCCCGTCACTTCGCGACAGCGCTGTGTATAGTTATGTACGTACAGCTAGCTACACAGCCCACTAGCACTCACTCAGATCAACACACGCGAACGCTCGCGAGTGCGATAAACTCACTCACGTCGAACAAACTCACCAGATTTTCACCGAAAACAATTAAAATCACGTACTACACGTCCACCAGGATAAAATAAATCACAAAAACTTCCACAACAAAGTGGAAAGAACGGGGAAAATAAACAGAAATGCACAGAAGATAAGAAATAGAGGAGAAGCCGTAGGGCTAGGGTAGCCTGAATCTAAATGAATTTGTGGATAAAAAAGGTATCGCGCGCGATAGCTATAGAGCCTAGCCGCCTATTAGTATACCGTACATAGCCGCTTTCGCAGTTGTAGTTCAAGCCGCGAAAAATCCCTTGTTGCTGGGATACGTTGGCTTTGAATATTCATTGCAGGCTCGTACGGATTTGAAGTGAAATGGCAAATAATGGGTCTAAAAGTCTTCTAAAATTCATAAACCTGAAATAGACTTTTGGTGAGACGAAGTAATGAGTGTTTTGATTGGCCAAAATATTTCTGCATCTGCAGGCGAAGTTTGGGGTCATCAATCTTTCTAGTTTCTTTCCTGTCACTATCTGAACTGAAGTTCCTATACTTTACTACAGGGTCAAAACTTCAAGGTCACACAGAATGTGCAGGGGTCAACCAATCATCACCAAAATCTAATCGATTCTTTCCTGTCACTTTCTGAACATTCCCTGAAAATTTGGTGCAAATCCGTTCACCCGTTCTCTTGTTATCTTGTACACAAACAAACAAACAAACAAACAAACAAACAAAAAAAAAAACAAAAAAAAAAACAAAAACAAAAAAACAAACAAACATACGGAGCCCTTTACATAACCCTGCCGATTTCATCGGCGTGGGTAATAACATGAACAACAGAGACATGACATAGAACACACACAACATCATTTTATCGTTACTATGGATACATCATTATTTAAAAAAAAAATCAGCAGCACATCATGAAACCGTTTTGCTTTCGGGCGCAAAATTGCTGGATGTCGCATTGAACGCATGGTGGGAGATTGTCATCGATTTGTTCCATCGAATATTACAGTGATTCTCGACACAAAAGTGTCCGACTGAAAAGACGATTTTCTTTCTGCGCAGATGCAATTTACAATGGAATAATTAATGACCAATCATGCATAACAGCAATGATTAGAATTATATTAGGTATTTTCTTTTTAGTTCCTTGCATTTTGCCATGGAATAGCGCCATCTGATGGTGATAGGCAGTAATAACCCCCATTCGTAAGCGGAGGTACCAAAAACTATTGTTGCACCACATCTAATCAATGTTTAAAAAAGAGTTCAGATATATTTGACCTTTGACCGAAACTACTTATTATAGGCCATCTGCATGGAAACATGAATCATATGCACTCTCTCCAACTCATTTAAGATATCAGCTGAACTAGCTACGCTTTCTAAACAAACACACAAAAACAATGTATTTACATTCTAGCAATTAGGTCTGATAAAATACATTGAAACAAACTTCAGAGTTGCATACATCTACGTTTCGTTTAAATATGATCATGGTAGCATTAAGTCATGTAGTGATGCTGGAGGGGGGGGGGGGGTTTCATAAAGCTGTTTGTAAGTTACGCACGACTTTACGCACGACTTTACGCACGACTGGTGATCAGTTCTTGTGCAGAATGATTGAGAATCTGATTAGTATAGCACCCAAGAACATGTTGCAGTCGTTCGTAAAGTCATGCGCAACTTTACGAACAGCTTTATGAAACACCCCCAGGTATCTTTTGGGGTATTATGATGCCCGTCGTCTATTAGAAGAAGAACAATACCAGCAAGAAGAAGAAGAAAAAAATAAATAAAACCCATTGGCCACGTAATATTGCACCAAAATCAATGATCTATACACATTTTTCAAGAAATAAATCACAATAAACTTTTCCAAACAACAAAACCTCTCATTTATGGATGAACTGCTGAAAGGGATGAAACTACGTCATTGCAAAGCATGGTCTCATAATTCTCAGGAAACCCCAGCATCTCTTTATAGACTGACAACTGTATACTTGTAGCACGGTTTGGCTTGTGGTTTATGTGGTGTCTTTCAGATATGGGACCACACATAATGATCACATTAATAAGGTTGGACGTGGTAAACATTTCAGTGTGGGCCACACATCTTTCGGATAGTTTGATTGGTCACTTTGAATCTTTTAATACTGGGAGTGATTTCCTTTGGAGCGCCCCCAAACCAGCATAATATGCGTAAGGCAAAGTGTATAAGGGATCTATGAAGTGCAGTTTCTACAAAGCTCGGCTAAACATTATTCTAAATTCCATTTCAATCAGATCGAATATACCTAATGCCTTTGATGCACCACTGATACGTATCATTTAGAGGTGATACATAATTTGTAATACAATTGAAAACTTAAGAGTGCCACAAAGAGGAGGGGGTCGTTATGAATTACACATCAAATTGGATTCAATACGTGAAATTTATCTGTAAAACATCACCAGTTTAAAAATATCCGCTGTATTACTATCTATAACCCGCAAATATTGTATGCAATTACAATACACAGTTATTTTCATCACAGGACAGGTCACCTGAGCAAAAATCCAAAAACCGAAAGGGGCAGACGATCGTTTCTATGGTAACCCAAATGATGATGAAGTAGCTCTTGTCCGCGTTGGTCACCGCTGGAATGGGAGAGACTGACCACTAAGCTTCTTGGATGACATGATGATGAAAGAGAGGTGTAAAAGAAGAATGGAATCCTAAATTGCTATCCTTCGTGGTTGCTTAGAAGGTCAACTCCTCCGAAAGGCATTAGAGGTAGTACCAAGGAGGTATTAGGCAAGCCCAACCCCTTTAAATCGTTCAAATCATCAAAATAAAAATGGCAAACAAACTGCCAAAAGTACTGGAATGAAATGATATTTAAGGAAAATAATTACTCGCGGCGATATAATTTACGATAAAAAACGATAAACTACTTCGCGAAACGAAACGAAGGTACATAAATGTGGGTATATTATGAATGAACATTATTACCAAATACACTAAAAGTGCGAGAGAGAGACAGAGAGAGAGAAGAAGAAGAAGAAGAGGAATTGATGAAAATGAACGATGGAGCGGTGCAATTTGAAAAATTCCAAGAAGATTTTGTGCTACCGACATTTCAGTCGTCATTACCTCTTGAACACGATCAAGATGGCAACTCGTCCAACTCAAGCTGAGTACAATAATACCCATCAATTGACACATGACTTTTCATCTATGTCATCTAAACATTACAGGGTTATGTTGACCTTACTAACTTTACCTACGACATGTTCATGTAGACTGTGTCTTCACCCGAGATACATGTCACCTTCGAAATCTTCTGAAAGACAGTGTCGGAGATCTATATATCTGTTTGTAGCTCCACAAATTGACAAAAATGCGAGGAAAAGAGATTAAATTCATGCATTGTTGCTCCGTCATTTTTCTCTATAAAGATTAAACACAAGTCTAACAACTAGTGACGTCACCTTCTTGGTGTCTGTCATTGCGATTGTCTTTAGCTTACGTCGTCGCCATACCGTTGCCATGGCAATTAGAGATTCCCAGCAGCTCAGGGAAGGGTGGTGACGACAACACAGTGAGAGCAGACTGTGATTGGCAGCTGCCAATCAAATGTAACTGACGGATTTACAATTTTATTCTTTAACTGAATTGATGTAAATGGTTTTGTGGTCTTGGGAATGGTGGGGTGACGAGCGAACAGAGCCTGTAGTCTATAGAGGGCGCAATATGCGGATGTGGAGACCCTTTTTTTTTAAATACCGGTAACGTTCCCCTTCCCCTTGGAGGCTTATCAATATAGAGACATGAACATGTTTAGATTTAACGTATTTTAATTATTGTTACTTCAGTTACGAAGTCATTTGTGATATCATATTCCATTGAAATAAGCAAAACATGAATAATTCAGCATATGGATGCATTGTTGCAAAAATCCGCACGTAGGGGTGTTGGTTACGGCCAGCGACGGCAAAATAGCATGATTGTACAGTGCAATCAATCTGGTCAAATAATGCTTAAACTCTTCTCTTTCCCAAATATTCCAAAGCAGGCCTGTACGATTTATAATGTGATTATGAATCGACGGAAGGAGGTACTATAGGCAAGCTTGCCTAATAGTATATGTAACTTCTTGGTCGATGCTAGACTTTTTGCCCTCTCAATGGACAAATCTCTACTGTGGTATCTCGTTCAAGATTCTGCTTCCCCACCATAGTTTAATCTTCTATTAAGGGGTCTAACCCTCACGAAAATCACAAATATGGCAATTAATGTATCACTAGAAATTGGGAAGCTTACAGATGGCAATCGTATAAGTTTTATGTCAACTGCGTATATGATGATTATAAAAACAACATAAATAAAAGCTCTTCTCAGCATGTGGAATATCCGAGGATTCGCCAGAAATATAGCGATGTTTTGATGTCGTCATACGAGGGATCGATCCTGCTTAAGCAGACGACGTCCTATAATGAATGAACGTAATTGCAATGCAATTATTTATCAAATTATAAAGAGTTTGGTACATTTAAACATGACCTTATTTCCCACCATTCTAAAAGGGAAAGTGAACTGATTCTGATAACTAAAACCGTTTGATTGTAAATACACAGGAGAAGGGTCAATGATCAATGAAATAAACCCCATTTTCAAATTGAAAAGCCCTGCGAATAATAGCTGGATGGTATTCGTTCCCTCTTGAAACGCCGAACATGCCGCGGTGCAAGCAGCTGAAAATACAATGGCGTCTTATTTTGTTTACAAGTGACCGATTCCTTTATTTTTTTAACGCTGCATTTTTCATCAAAATAATACCATACACGAAGTTAAGAGTGAGGCAACAGACTAACATTAAGACTGACGCTAGTCAAGTAAGAGAAATAAGTGAAGAGGAGATGACAAAACAGGCACTGAAAAATGTGTATAATGTTATGGGACATCGTCTGCTTAGACAGGACTCGCCCCTCTTGTGTCGTCACACATCTCAGCAGCGTTCAAGGAGCTTTTCAGCTGCTATATCGGGGGCTGTATTTTACCGTTTTATAATTGATAATAATAATTAATTCAAATGTTTCCAAGCTTTAAATTTGGATAACCTTGTTTAATTTATGCCATCTATGCAATAATAAGTATTAAGCCAATATTTAAAAACATTAGTGTCCTACTTTAAGGGGGTGAAAGATGTTTCTCGTAAAATTCATTTCTTACACCGCTGATCAATAACGACAGATAGGGGTTGGGTGGTGGTCATATCGCACCAATTATTATCGCACAACAGAAACTTTGCCTCCAGTCAGTAAGTTAGAAAGAGATGTTTACAAGAAATCTCTGGCTATTTAAAGCACTTTTGGGATCCAAGCAAAGAAGCAGAGTAGTTATCGTTATTTTTCTGGGGATATTTTCTGAGAAATGAATTCGCCTCAAGTTCAAATCGACCGTGTGTTCCCCGAAAGTTTTCACAGCACACGAACGGAATGTGAACTTACCAGCATTGACCCCGCCCACCAATACTTGATGTTATGAGAGAGAGAGAGAGAGAGAGAGAGAGAGAAGGGGGTGTCGGGGATAGGGGAAAGTAAATTTAAGTCTTTAGAATAATAATGACATCTTATGACGAAAAAATCAATGAACATTCTTTGTTATGACATTGAGGCGTCGCAAAAACACTGGATTTTTTTTAAGGAGACGATTCTGATGAGGCTCTGAATAAATATTTTGGTGATATAATTTCCTTTTGAAATAAGGAAAATAGTTAGGATCAAAAGTTGCATAAGTCCACAACGCTTTTATTTCATGTATCTTGCAAAGGTTTAAATACAAGAATGTAGCAATATCTATTATGTCTCTCCTCCTAACTTTGATTAGTCTATCTATCTTTCTATCTGTCTATCTATCTACATGTATCTATCCATCCATCTATCTATCTATCTATCTATCTATCTATCTATCTGCCTATAATTCATTGTTCTCTCTCCGTCTGTCTTTGCAGCTTCCTTTCTTCACCCATACGTTTCCAAACCCGATTTAGGCAGCTCTACTCCTTTGCTTCCAATCGCGTAACGCATAACCATTTCCATGTCTGCCTTGCATGTATCAACTGCTATACGCTCAATATTTCCTTTTGATTTGGCAAAACAATCCCGAGATTTGTTCAATTTGGTGGCGTATCCATCGGAAGCTTGCAAAACAAGTAGCCGAAGATTTCTGGGAGTAAAATAACCCTTCATGAAGATGTATCGGCCTGTCTCTTCCTTTGAGCCAATATATTACGTTTAGGATGCCGCTATTGGATTTATATTGCTTCAGGAGAAAGTGACCAGTGAAAATACATGGGAAAGATAGATAGAAATAGAAAGACAGGGGGAAATATAGATAGAAAGAGGAAGAGGAAAAGAGGGAAAGTGAGAGAAAGAGAGAGAGAGAGAGGGAGGGGAGCGAGAAGGGGGGGTTGAGAGAGATAGAGGGAGATGTAGAAAGAGAGAACAAAAGAAAAGAAAAGGGAGAAAAGAGAAATAAAGAGAGACACGGAGAGAGAGAGAGAGAAAAAGAGAGATGGAGAGAGAGAGGGGGACAGAAAGAGAGACACAGTGTTAAGGAGATGTAGAAAGAGTTAAAGAGAAAGAGAAAAAGGGAGAGAAAGAGAGAGAGAGTGAGAGTAAGATAGATGAAAAGAGAAGGGGAGAGTGAGAGGGAGTGAGTAAGAGAGAGAGAGAGAGAGAGAGAGTGTGTGTGTGTGTGTGTGTGTGTGTGTGTTAAGGAGATGTAAAGAGAAATGAAGAGAAATAGATGAAGAGAGAAAAGGAAGAGAGTGGGAGAGGGAGGGAGGGAGAGAGAGGGAGAGAGAGAGAGAGAGAGAGAGTGTGTGTGTGTGTGTGTGTGTGTGTGTTAAGGAGATGTAAAGAGAAATGAAGAGAAATAGATGAAGAGAGAAAAGGAAGAGAGAGGGAGAGGGAGGGAGGGAGAGAGAGGGAGAGAGAGAGAGAGAGAGTGTGTGTGTGTGTGTGTGTGTGTGTGTGTGTGTTAAGGAGATGTAAAGAGAAATGAAGAGAAATAGATGAAGAGAGAAAAGGAAGAGAGTGGGAGAGGGAGGGAGGGAGAGAGAGGGAGAGAGAGAGAGAGAGAGAGAGTGTGTGTGAGGGAGAGAGAGAGAGCGTGAGGGAGGGGGGGGGGGGGGGGGGGGGGGGAGATGTCCATCTCAAATATACCGACCGGTCAGACAAAAATAGAATAATGTTATCATGGTCATGGCGGGGACGGTGAAGATGGTTTAATAACCGGACACTGCCCTTCGAATGCCCTTTGGAGGTAGAAAATTGATCATCTTTGCTCGATTCTTGCTCACGTCATTTTAGAAGATTGTGAAGGAGTACCTTGGAGAGACTTTATATTTTTGTATCTAGGTATGCAATTTATGATGGAATAGGATGGAGACATAAGATGAGCTTGTATGCATGGGTACATGTATATAAATTGACCATGTTGCAGACGATAGCTTTCAGTTGAGTCTGCTAGATAACGTTAGATAATATAAGAACAGAATATAAATAATTATTTTTTCAGAGGTGGAAAACACGAGAATGATGAAAGAGGACATCAATAATGCAAACAAGAAATATTAGTTTTATATTTTCTCATGTAATTTCATGTTGATGATTTTTTTTAAAAACATTTTTCCATGTACGCCGGCGTAGCTCCGGGGGATGCCCCCCGCCCATGCCCCCGCCCTCCCCCCAATGAAAAATTCAGACCTATCAGAAATTTAGTGATCTGCCCCTTTATGCCTCCAGTGACAAAAAAAGTAAATTAACTGCCCCACCCCCACATTTCCCATCCCACCACCTCGTGCAGCAAAATAGACTACAAAACCGCCTCCTGTAACCCCTTCAGAAAGGCGGTGCTCCCTACTTTTAAAAATCCTGGCTACGCTGCTGCTCATGTAATTTATAACGTAAGAATTGGTATAATTCCATTGTTAAAGTCAATGAATTGAAATAGAAATCAAGTGAGCTGGGATAGATAAAGGATGAAATAAAAACTACGGAGAACTAAACTATTTTTGTTTTTGCTTATAAACAAGGAAATTAACAATAAAAAAGAAGATTCGAGAACTTTCATGTGCATATATTATTTCTTGCGTGTAGGGAATAATATCGCATTAACCCACTTGACCTTTATCAGTGCATATTTCGTGGGAATTCCCTTTTCAGTAGAAATAATGGTATTCATGGAGAGTTCAAAACAGAATAATAGGAAGTGGACAGCCGGAAAAAGGAAAAGCTGCCCCTCAGCAATTGAACATTGTTTTGTGTAAAAGAAAGAAGAAAATTATAAAAACAATAACAAAAAAAAATGCCAGCGTAAACATTTAAAGAAAGGAAGCTGCTTGTTGATCGGCCATATTATATGATATGATATGATTTGACCGGCCACTATGATATTAGATAATGCGCTTTTTGGAAAATATTAATTAATCATGTACATGTATAAAGAATGTCAAGTCTGGACAAAGGATACTTACATCGTTTGTTTGTTTGTTTGTTTGTTTGTTTGTTTTCAGGTCCGTGTCATGCAAAGAGAAACCGCATGTCCAACATTTTCAGTAAAAAAAAATAATTTCTAGACGGATATCGATGTTACATGAGGCAAAAATCGGCCACACTCACACTCACACACCCAGACCCACACCCACACACATCTTTACACATAACGAGGTGACTTTTTGCTACAGTTGGAACCTCTGTCCTTTAAACCACGAGCCAATAACCTCTCGACATCGATTTCATGTTTTCTCACCTGTGAACGATCCCGTGCTCGTGCATGTGATGCAGAGCAGAGACGAGCTGCCGGACGAACCTTCTGGCCACGCCCTCCTTCAAACGACCTCCCTTCTGACCCCGCACAAAGGTCAAGAGGTCACCTCCAGGTACGTACTCCATGACGAGGCAGTAAAGTTGAGGCGACTAATTAAAGATAATGATGAGAACAGAAATGAAATGAATGATTGAGTATTTCGTCAATGATAATAATTCTGGAAGTGGTTTAGTGGCTACATTTCACGACGGTATAATAATAGTTATGATACTATAGTGGGCTTTTGTACAACGCTCAAGCTTGTCATACATAAAACTCTTTGCACTCCATCCAGTCTTGATATTATCTCAACTTTCGCATAAATTAATGGTTGATGGTTTGATGGTTTACTTTACTTGACTGCTAAGAAAGCATGTGTACATTTGTAAGGAAGCAACCAGGGGACTGACGACTTGAAGTCATCTCCGAGGGACTTGGTAAATAACTAATAAGGATTAATGCCTAACCAAATGGCACTAGCGCATCCGCATATACATTTGGGGATAAAAAAAAAAGTAAAACAGTGCATTTATTACTACTTTTCTTCCTGAGGGCCTTGAAATTTTGATTATCCCATCATTTTAATACACCCGGATCGAGGGACAAGGAATCTGGGGAAAACATAACCGTCCAAGAACGTCAGCAATCAAACAAGTATCGAACCCTGAACCTCTCGCATAAGAATCAAAGAGCCCTCCCCAATATAACCACAGTGCTCCTAGCAAGTATCCAGGGTATATCAAATGCTGGTTATTTTTTCATTATCGAAAGCTGTGATATGCCCATTGATCATAATGACGCTTATAGTAATACGAGATCTGTGCTTTCTTTGTTTTCCGCATAATACAATGTCGAGAAAATAATGAGATACATTCTTCCTACAACCATGAATTCATGTATTCTAATATCGATGAAAGTAAAAGCACATCAATCAAAACTCACACAACTTTTACTAAATCCCATTAACCTGTGTTTTGTAGTAAAATTCGATTAGGTATTACTTTCGACGCTTGTTATCGCATCATCTTCCGAATAAAAGGGATCATTTCCTTAAAATTACCTACGTGAAACCAGGAAATACCACAACGTGGAAGAAACAAAAACGACGCAAGACTCTGATTACATTTGCTCTTTCATAAGTTTGATAAATTCTCAGTACTCTTTGGAATTTTGCCAAAATACAACAAGTAAGGTATTAGTTTCAGGTTGCTAATTATTTGAATACAATAACAGGACAATATTTCATGTATTAGAGCGAAGAGTTTTTTGAATATGACTACTTTCATTGCTTGATGTTTGCTTAATAAGAATGGGTTGATTTGAGAAGTAGGTTAATGATGTATTAAAAGGTGAGACAGATATTTGATTCATGTTACACGACCCTGGATAGAGGTATATACAGAAACAGAGAAGGGGGGGGGGGGTGAGGGAGAAAGAGAGAGAAGAGAGAGAGAGAGAGAGAGAGAGAGAGAGAGAGAGGAGTGATAAATTGTTTTTCTACCGAGAGAGATGGAGGAGGAGGGGGGATAGAGACAGGGTGTAGTAGCTAGGTTGAGAGAGGATATTTCGACTAATGAAATGTAATAAATAAAAAAGTAAATAATAATAATTGTACCTTACATCTTTCAAACTACAACCATGACAACCTGAGAAGTAATAATTTCAGAAGATAGAAAGATTATAAAAAGAGTGATATACAAGATAACTATGGCTGGTTCTCTCTCAAATTTCATATAAATGAGTAACACGCCGCATTCGCCCCACCCCAGGCCGGCTTGTATATTTATTCTACAACACAGCTTACAAGACCAACAGCCCACCAGACTGAAGAGTTGTCCGAAGGCCCACGAAACCTTGTGACAACTTACTTTCTGAGGGTTCACCGTCAATGTCGGGCTAGTATATAGGCTGTGGGTAGAAAATGACAGAAGGACATAACTCCTGCAGCAGGCGTAGAGGACATGGGCAGGCCCATACTTACCGTGATAGTTTCATAAAGGCGTACGATATTTGGGTGTCGCAGTTGAGCCATGATGCTCGCCTCCCTGGTCAAGTTCTTCTTCACGTACGGCTTGCTGATCTTACGTTTCTCGATCACCTTCAACGCAACCTACAACCAATTAACAGATTAAGAGATTAAAAAAAAAACGATTTAATTGAAAATGGAAACTGATTTGATGGGTTCTACGACATATGCCCAGGCGGCAGTTCCTCACAGGTCAATATCCTACAATTATACAACTGCCAAGAATGTTCTGTTACCTGATTGGTTCAAATCGGGTCACATGACATTCAGTGGACCGCACTGTAGCATTCAAATTCAACCCTGGGCCAAACCCTAAAACCTAACCTAAAACTCAATGGCAGCCCCAACTCTATATCAATGAATAAAACCTGGAGGATATGACGCCGGAGCAAATGTCGGGTCATTACTTTATAAAAAGAATGAATAAAGATTTGGTTTGTGAATAAAATAGCGGGCATACAGTTGTACACATCGGGCAGCATGTACATGATCCTTCTTCATGCAATGCCTAAACCATCACATTTATGGGTTAATTGATTGATTTTTCCTTTCCAATATATACAAAACCATATGGTCTACAATGTACAAAATCATGAAATGAAAAAGGAACCTACTGGAAAGCATAGCTTGTTTGTGTAGGTTCCCAAGAATAAATATATACATTAATACAATTATCTTTTATAACATGGAAGATTTGAAGTGAAATACATATTTGAAATATATATATCGGCATATATCTCTCATAATTACATAATTAATCGAATAGTTTCATGAATCCTGTATCTATAATGACAATTTTCATAGCAAGATGCTGTACACTAAAGGACAAGAAACTGACAAGATAATACAAGACAAAACAGGACAAAACAAGACAAAGAAAGAAAGCAATCGAGGAAATAAGGGGGAAAGAATGGGAACAAAAGACAAACAAAAGTCAAGAAAAACAAGAAACTGACAAGATAATACAAGACAGAACAGGACTAAGCCAGGACAGGACAACACAGGACAAAACAAGACAAAGAAATAAAGAAAAGGGAAAAAAGGGGAAATCAAGAAAAACAAGACAGAACAAAGACAAAACTGCCTCGGTTGGAAATTTTAAAATTCTCCAGGGGTGGGGGGGGGGGGGGGTGGATGCAGCCCCTCAGTCCTCTCGCCTCGTACGCCTATGTCTTGAGAAGTAATAATATTGGAATAGCAGTCGAGGATGTGTTTGATTAGGAGGGTGTTGCAGAAACATGTCACAAATTTCGATGTCTAACTTCAGTCAGCTTCCCTAAAACACGTCTAGCCCGTCTCAAGACGGAAGAGAGTGTCGGGGAAAGAAACACTGTCCCATAAATCAACGTTAAATTCCAGTTCCCCCACCAATAAACCACGACCCTAAATAATATTTTGATCCGCAACGCGATGGAAGCCATGATTCTTGTTCATAAATATTCTAGCCCTATACACTAAATATCTGCTTAACAGCTGTAAATAATAATATCTTTGCATAAATGCCATAAAACAGCAGTTAGAACATTACTACTATGGTATTTATGCACTGATATAAAATATTAAACATTGACTTTAATAGTACACAACTATAGATCAAAAGATCGCATCAGAAATCAATTCCCAAAATGAGCTTTGTTGGGACGTCGACACAAGGTTCATTTTGTCGCAATAATGAACAAAACAAAGTGAATTATTCAATTTTAGGCGACCATTAAACGCAACTCAAAAAAATAAACACAAATTCAAAGTACGCGATCCTGATTGGTTGAAATTAAACGCAAGTCCCAAATACTCGATCCTGGTTGGTTGAAAATCAAGTTGCGTTTAATTTTTTGAGTTGCGTTTAATCGCAACTTTTTATGCAAGAGAGCCCAGTCCGTTCAAATATCCATCAATCGTCTGCACACTCAGAGTCCCAGGTCTTAATTGGTAGTCCATATAGTTATGCAGGGGCGGATGCAGGATTTTGTAAAAGGGGGGGGGGGGGGGCACACAAATCTTCGAAAAATTTCTGACAAGCAAAAAAGATTATCACTTCTAAAGGGGGGGGGCACGGGCCGGAATGCCGCCCCCCCCCCCCACACACTAAATCCGCCACTGCTGCTATGCTTCAATACATTACAGGATGTTGTGTACCAAGCTTATACATGTAGATTGAGCTCCCAGTGTCCAGTTGACATTGTGAATGTACACGTATGATACGGGGGGGGGGGGGGGGGTTATGTGCCCCTTCATGGGCACTTGCCCCTCTGGGTGGCGGTGCTAAATCTTTTTGAAACATCATCAAACGGCATCGTTTATTTTACCAGTCTGTCTGACATCCGAAACGGTTACGTGTAATTTACGAGAGTGGACATTCTTGTTGGCTTATGAGAGACAGTTATCTGTTTTGGCGGGAATTGCAGTCAGAGACAAAATTCGTCTGGTGAATATTAGAGAAAGAGAGAGATGAGTGACGTTCATGTAACGTGGTATTTAGTAGACCAATTATTCAGAAGCTCGAGGTAACTGTATGGAAGTACTTATATAGATTTCCTAATAAAATATAGGCCTATACAAATTCAATATTGAGGAAATAGAATAATCAGGGAGGTGGAAGAGTAATTCAAAGGAGCTGTATATATTTTTGAAAATATATAATTATATACGCCTATAATTATGTCCACATGTAGGGGTACGTATGTTGACAAACATCACTCCAAAGGGCTATATTATATAGGAGGCAAGTATATATATGAATGAATCTCTCTTACTGATTATTATCAGTTATTCGTGCCCTGATGTACGAATAGAGTTCTATACCGTTATAATTCTTAATGTATATACGCATGTGCATTGATACTAGATAGGGCCTATTCATTCCCTTTCCCTTGCTAAAGATTTACCTCTTTTCATTGAAAACTTTAGGGATTAAATTTCGTCCATTCTAAGACAAACTCAAGTAGTTTCCCGACCGAATTAAATTGTATTAGTCTTTTTTAATGTGGAGCTTCGTAGGTCCATGGTTATACATGACTGCTTCTGCCCCAAACTCTGCATGCTTGTGGGGGGTTCGTGGCTTACATACTATTATTTTTAATAGGAGAAACATGCTCAGATGTATCACTGAAATATATGTATCATACTTAATTTAAAAGGAATACAAAAAAAAAGCAGATAAATGATATTGCTTGTAACGAGTCTTGACCACAATATTTATAGCCTGTATACATGTGTGCATATAATTATTTAGGGCCTACATTATTTTGTGATGTATATATGCTATAACTTCTGGATTCTGCACCCCAAGGTTCGTAACCATCCAATAACCCAGTCTGGCACACTCCATGCCCTTGTTTGGGCATGGACCAATCGGGATAGGCACACATCTAGCCCTCCCAAGGTTACACCACCACTACCAGCCCCCCCCCCCCCCCCCCCACCCCACCGAATCTGTGTAACGAAAATACATCACTCAATCTTGTAACCACCGCTCCCTCACTCTCTCTCACTCTCTCTCTCTCTCTCTCTCTCTCTCTCTTGTCTTTTGGTTTCTTCTCTGTCCTGCCCTGTATTTCATCTCTCTCTCTCTCTTCTTCTTCTTCTTTTTCTTCTCCACGAAACCTCCTCCATTCCCATTGCTTACGTTATCTACATCATTCTGTAAATGTACTATATCAACATGAATGAACTCGCAGATGTGGATCATGTGGATAGTGATTACTAATTACCCGTTGTGATAGCAATAACATTGAACACCATGAAATCTGGTACGCTTTTCGGATGAATTGATAATTCATTTGTAATTATTTCAGGCAAAGGCCTTCCTGAAAAAAGCGCAAACAAATCAAAACAAGCGAAAAAACAAACAAAGAGAAATACTAGAACGCACTAATTGTTTTGTTTTGTTTTGTTTAGACTTATATTTACAATTATTTACCCCTTGACTTTCCTGTGATTGAATACATGCTATAATTATAATATATTATATTGTTATTCTGTAATTTCGAATCAAATCATATTATATCAAATCATAATACTTGTACTTTGGAACCCACAAGAATGAAGCTTGATAGTGAAGGTAAATAATATGATATCTTGCAAACTATCCATCGAAGATAATCGATTCTTCAAGCCGGAATATCAGGACACAAAAATTCTTTATCCAAACACTCGATTTACTTCCAACCGGGTGTTTATCCAAAACTCTCGATTCTCGATACCTATACATTATCATTGGTATTTTGTTATTTTTTGTTATTATGGAGGGATTATGATGAGGAAGGAAAAGAGACAATTAAAAATCATTGGAAAGCGGAGCAGCTTTCACTGGGCGAAAATGATCCACTCGAGTTGGTTGTGCCTCCGAGCACTCTTTCACTTTCAGTCCTTCTCAGTCGAAACTTTCTCATCAATCAAAACTGCACCACAGCAGTCATATACTATTACTTTGTGAATGGACGATATAAATGTGAACTTTGCCAAACACGCTCTTGAAAATAAAGTGAACTTGTAACGTGGGCTGCATGTATTGCATATTTTGAATAGATCGTAGTCTGATCTCCATTATCAACCAATAACTAATCACTAATCATCAGCAATCAATCAATCAATCATGCAATCAATCAGGAAATGAATAAAGAGAGCAAGCGATTAAGCAAGCAAACACATCATCAATAATCAATTAATCAATCAAGAAAGGAGGTAATCATCAGTAATAAGAAACCAGTCATCAATAATCAATCAAGGAAGAAGGCAATTATCAATAACCAATCAATTAATCAATCAAGAAAGGAGGTAATCATCAGTAATAAGAAACCAGTCATCAATAATCAATCAATAAATTAATCAATCAAGGAAGAAGGCAATTATCAATAACCAATCAATTAATCAATCAAGAAAGGAGACAGTCATCAATAATCAAGGAAGAAACCAGTCAATCGATAATCAATCAATCAAGGAAGGGGGCAGTCATCAATAATCAATGAAGTAAGCCAGAATGAAATCAGTCATCAATAATCAATCAATCAAGTCCCATATACCCATTTCTGTGTGCAGTGCTTGTGTTTTTCAGCGAGATTGGGGCAATCTTTTATCATTTTGATGATTCAAAAAACCTCACAGTATACACAACTTCTTATTTAGACATGATCAACCTTTCCCAATTACTTTGAGACAGTTTCTTTCGCAATGTTATCGCATGATAAGAACCTAACCTCACCCTTAAAAAGATGAAAATAATGATAATCATGATTATTTTTCTTCAAGTGCATATTGAACGGAATGCATCTTATTCCAGGCCAACATGTTTTCTGGCAAATGTCAAGGTTCGTCCTTCCTTTATATATCCTTTAAAAGAGAAAAGAAAAAAAAATTTGGAAAGGAAAACAAAATACTTCAAATACACACAATCTATTAGCTATGATATTTGTAGGATATTGAAATGTCGTGAACTATAATAACAGCGGAAACATCAAGTAGCGGAAAAGGTTAAAAAAGATTGTCCTTGTTATCTTCCGTATTTAAGCAGGGTCTGGTTTTTTTTTAAATTTAATCACTGCTTATGAAGAGAGGAAGTGTCAACAAATCTGTATTTTTGTAAAATTACTTATTTATTTGAAGCTGTTTGGTTAGGTATTTTCTTCCTTTACTGAATGATTCAAGATAAGAAGAGAAGAAAACAGATTAATTTAGGAAACAAAGAAGAAAAAGAAAAGATAAGAAAAAGAAAACAGAACCCATCCAAACCAAAAAACAAAATAATGGGCCCGTATTTTAATGTGTTCTCCCATTTTTTAACAAGTAATTAAATTTGATGTGTCGATCAAAACCATTATGAACATGTGCTAAATGTATAGGCCTTCATCGAATCAGGGCATGATGTACATGTAGGATTCATGAATGTACGTTCATGTATTATCATGTAATAATCCATGGATTTGCCGTAAACCAAATCATATTTTTTTAAAGAAATGGGTCTAACATATCGCCGTTCATTTATGGAGATGTACCCCATCACGCGCCGGGTTGAGAGACAGTGCGATGGAATGTTGTGGGCTCGTACGGATTTATATTTTTCCCATTTTCCTAAGAGCAAACCGTAATACCATGAAATTGGTTTGTAGCTTCATGGTAATACAAACTGGCTAAAAATATACTGCGTGAAATAGTGAGAGAGAAACAGAGAGAGAGAGAGAGAGGGCAACATTATAGAGGGAGAGAGTTGGAGGAGAGAGAGAGAGAGAGAGAGAGATTGGAAGAAAGAGAAACAGCAAAGATCGAGGGGAAAAAAATAGACAGAAAAAATGCAACGCAGATTGTTAACGCTATGTCAGACTGGTTATTTAATTGTGTACATTCCACAGAAAGAGCGCGAGGACAGAATTCAGCGTTTACCAAACATGGATAAAAACGACAGAGCAAGTACCCAGAAAATCTTCCAATGACCTTATTTTAGTTCATGCGTTTACTCTAAACACATTTTCATATGTAGGAGGAAAAAAGGGGCCCTAGAATCTCCACTTGTACTTGTCATTGCAGTCGTACCATTGGTGTTGGTGGTGGTTATGGTGGTGTGGTGGTGGTGATAGTGGGGTGGAGGTGGTGGTGATGAAGGTGGTGTTGGTAGTGGAAGATTTGTGCTGTGATGGGTGATGATGGTGGGGGTGATGGTGATGATGATGGTGATGGTGATGGTGATGTGATGGTGATGAAGGTGATGTGATGGTGATGATGGTGATGTGATGGTGATGGTGATGTGATGGTGATGATGGTGATGTGATGGTGATGGTGATGGTGATGGTGATGGTGTTGTTGATGGTGATGGTGATGGTGACGATGATGGTGATGGTTATGGTGTTGGTAGTGATGTTTTGTGGGGTAGTGATGATTGTGGTGAGTGATGGTGGTGATAGGTGTGGTGGACGGTAGTTGTTGATGCTGGGGTGGTGATAGGGGTAGTGGTCGTGGTGGACTCTGCTGTGTTAGGATGCTTCGGTCCTTCAATATTTATCAACGCAAATATTCATTGTAATCAATTTCACAAACCGAATCCGAAACCATCGACTCAGTACTAGTATTGTTCTCCTCGTCATACTAGTCCTGGGCCCCGTTTCATAAAACTTGATTCTATGACAAGTTACAATAACAGTTATAAGCTACGGAAATGTCTGCATCTGAGTGGCTGAGAGCAAATTTGTCATAGATATGTCGCAGTTGCTATCGATAATAAGTTTTATGAAATGGGGTCCGGTTGGACAAGCTATACGCTTACACGATGGGTCCAAATATCAGCAAGCTACTATTTTCATTTTCAAGCTACAGAAATAGGCGGGTTCAGAATGTTTTTGTAGAGCAATCTCCGAGGAGTAAAATAAACACCCATAAAACAAAATGTACGAATATAACTTTTTACAGCCAGCTTGAACTAACACTAGTTCACTGCATGTGGTCAAAATATACATAAAGCTCCAATATCAGATTTAAAGATCATCTTAACTTCTGAAAAATCACTGGATATTCAGAATACTGCGATTGAGTATTCGTCGTTGAAGTTGAACTATCTAAAGTTATTGCGAAGGTAAAAAAAAAGTATTGTCGTTTACTGTGCAGGTTTTGGAATCACCATAAATTATCACGAATGTGGCTGAAAATAGCATACAGTGGCACTCACAGGTCACAGATATAGGTATATGGGACTACAAACACATTTCTGGTCATATTTCGGATATGGGGCCATTCCAGGAGCAACCATTTTCATGTAACATTGCTGCTATGATAATGTTTTTTCACCTTTTCCCAGGGCCCCATTTCATAAAACTTGTCACGTTACACAATGAAATACTGTTATAATATAAGCTATTGAAATCCTTGAGTCTGATTGGCTGAGAGCGAATTTGTCATAATTTGATGAAACAGGGCCCATAACTCAACGTTCAATTAACCTATTACATACAGGAACAGGGTGGCTCCTGGGGGGCGTTTCATGAAAGACTTGTCAGATATTTTATCCGACAAATTTGCTCTCAGCCAATCAGATGCAAGGATTTTAGTAGCTTATAACAGTTGTCCTACATGGGAATGAAAGCATTCAGTAGTCAGTGGGTTAACTCTCGATCTTCATGTTTGGTTTAATTCGTCCAATACTTTAAAGCGACAGTAAACTGGAGCTCCTAAAAGCACCATCTTTCAACAGGATTTGATAAGAGTCTGTGCCTCACATTTTCCCATCATGCCCCATCTAGTTATTAAAAGCTTAGAATGTACCTGCACACAATTTTCCACAATGCCAAGTCGAAAATGATATTTGTTTGAAATATAATATTTGCCTATTATTCAAACAAGCTGTTTGTCAAAATTCAAAATAGAATGCAATTAATTTTCAAATTATAATCTTAATTTAGCAATCACTGTAAGATGGCGCTGTTCAAGTTCTGCCAGTTTAATGCCACTTTAAGAGTCTCTTGGGGTGAGGAATGACTTGCTCCTAAGGTTCGCATCACGAAGATGAATCACTACTTAAATACAACTGCGGAGATAAATAAGTGGTTAGATAAGTCTTATATGTAGACGTGTTTCTTGATGTCCGCTAATAGTTAGTTATATGTTTTGCAGAACAATTTAATAATAAACATGTATTTTGCTTTTCGAGCTAAAATAAGAAAATTGTGACGTACAATTAAACCGCACATCTTCTGAGAGACATTGATGTAATAATTGATGAGACCCGTTGGTAAGAATTCTTTCTCGTTTGAAGGGATTATCCCTCAACACACATCATAAATGCAACCATTTTATGGAGTTAAGTCCCCCCTCTCTCTCTGTCTGTCTGCCCCCCCTCTCTCTCTCTCTCTCTCTCCATGTCTCCCCCTTTATCTGTGTGCTCCCTTCTGTCTCTCTTCCATTTTCCCATTTTTTTTTTCAAAAACGTAAAAAAAAGACAAGTGAATTCCCCGGCTTTAATAATGCGAAAGCGCATGCAACGAGAGCTGGAGAGAACCTGACATATTATATCTGTTGACTACTGAATTTTCTTTTTCTCATAGGCTTAATTTCTGGGGCAACTCGGTTCCCGTAGTCAATATATCGAGGATTTAAAAAATGTGCCCCATCATTTTATGACCCCGCAGCTAATTCAGATCCCTAAATACACCTGAAAACGTTTGTTTGTTTGTTTGCTTGTTCTTTTTGCTTGTCATATAATTTAGGAGTGCTAGTGAAAAGGCTTGTCAGCGCATTTTCAGACTTGAGCCCCCCCCCCCCCCCTGCCATAAATTTCTGCTACTGTAAGAGCCAGAGGAGCATTGATTTTCTCTTCTTTTTTGCAGCCTTCTCGCTCTTAGCAGTTCTCAAGAAATTAAATCATTGATCATGACATAATTTGGTTGGAAGACATACTATGCAGTATCCATGTAATAATATTTACAGACCCCATCATCATGTCTATTGGTTCTCGATAATGACAAGTTAGGGGTATAACAGGCACATTTTGCCGGCCGCTAATTGCCCAATAATGAGTAATTTTGAGGATAGACCACCGACCTTTGTTTTGGTAACCGTGTGCGTTGCTAACTCCACCACCGCGAAGTTCCCCTTCCCGATCGTCTGGTCTTCCACAGAGTACCGACCTACCCTGCGAAGTCGTGTCATGTTGATCACCTGTTCGAATCCCTGGTTGTCCCGGAAATCGATCTCGTCACATCGCAAAGATAGGCCTAGTTAATAAGATTTCAAAGCGTCACAAAATTGTTTCACGCATCTGGGCAGTGCTCGTTGCAGTTATTGTTACGTGTAGCCAAGCAGTGTAACGGTGTCGTTTTTAAGTGGGTGTTTTCCCGTTTCTTTAAATCCGCTTCTGTTTGCGTTAAAGTTTTTTTTTTATTTTCTCGGTGCCCTTGTGGAATTCTTCACTTTGGAGATCTGCATAGAAAGAATAGGAAAGGAATCCTCCGTTTTCCTCAGTCACGCGTAGGCCTAATCCTAATCACTGCTCTTTGGAGGAAACTGGGGTTTCACACAGCCTTCTCCCAGTTAAGAGGGAGTAATGGGGGGGGGGGGGGGACGAAGCAATCAAAATCCTGGCCGAAATCCGTTAGTTTAGTTCGTATAATTGGGCTTCTAGCACATGACCTCTTCACGATGCGGAAGTGAACAACATTTCGGATCTTCCCCTTTTTTAGCTTTTTACGATCAATATAAATGGTAATTAAGATCGCGCAATTATTAATGACGCACCTTGTACCTAGCAGAATGACGTAAATGCTATGCAGTTATCCTTAGCGCATTCAGTCCTATGCGCGCCCTAAATACTTTGCGCCTACCCGGTACCCCCCCCCCCCCCCCCCCCATTGCCCATGCACCCGTACCCATGTTGCTCGCTATATTTTATGCCCCCACTCATCTTTCTCTCTCGTTCATTCTCACCCTTTTCTCGCTTTCTCTCTCTCTCTCTCTCTCTTTCTTTCTTTCTCTCGTTCGCTCTTGTCCCCCTTTTCCCCTCCCCTGCAATTTTCGTCTTGAGCACATTTAGTGCTTCCGATTTTGAAAATATGTAAAAAAATAATAATAATAATAATTAATTTTAATTTCTTTCTTTCTTTCTTTATTTATTATCATTATTATTTATTTATTTATTCATTTGTTTATTTATTGGATTCTAGTCGAAACCTATAGATTTTTATAGGTGAGAATTTACCCCATTTCTCATGTTTTTTCTTAATTAAATCTGGCAATATCAATTCCATTACACGTGTTTATCATAATTGATTTGATTTGATTTATTCGTCAAATATGGGTATTAAAAAAAATGTATGGTAATGAAAGGAAATACTTTGACAGGATAACCTATGAAAGCTGAAAATTAGCCTTTTTTCCAAATGCATCCACAGGCGAACGGACTAAAGGATAACTTGACAAAATATTCTTATTCTACAAGTCAATTTTCAGGTTTCCCAAGAATTCATCTCAAAGATTACATCTGCAATGCACCATGTCAGTCAAAGAAAAATAGATAAATTAATAATTACCCACTACGGTTAACTCAAATCAATACTTGACGTTGTAAAAGTTGATGCAATCAATTATCTTTGCGAGATCCAATTGAAGATAAATAAGCTTTCGAGCTTTCGTGGGTTATCCTGTTCAAGCTTGCTAATTTGTTATTCTACTATGTATAAATTTATTATGTTCTGAAGGCTTGGCAAATAAAATCAATCAATCAATCAATCAATCAACTGTCCTTACATTTACCTAAATCGAATCAATTCTATCTTATCTCCTCCATCAAACTGTCTGTGCCGTTATAGACAGAATTAATCGAGTTGGTGTCGCCTCTCTACTTTAATTCGCTCACCAGTTGAAATATACAGTAATTAAAAGTGGCTTTTATCTTAAGAAAACAGCAAACAGAGGACACGGATTAAATGCTTGGTTTTTAGTGAGCCGTAATGGCTCGTGAATCCATCAATCGAGGGTCATAAAAGTGTCTTTTATCTTGATCATGATAGCAAACAAAGATAACATTTTTCTTGTGAATCGACGACATGTTGCAGTTTGTGTGTTTGACAAAAGCAAATAAATCGGGACAATTCATTGCAGTACTCCAGGTGAAAGGTATATAAGTTACCTATTAAATCGCGTGGATGGATTTGGAAGCTCAGATTCAAGCAGTTCTTGTCATTTTATCTCCAATCTTATGAATAAAGATTCAAAATGAAATATAACATATGTCACGAGAAGTGGCGCAGTGTGTGTCCAATAATGATGGGGGGGGGGGGGGGATTGTAGGACACCGTGCAACCCCGAATAAAAAGAACCTCTGGTCATCATGACTATTAGCAAATGCCAAAACAAAAACAAAAAAATAGCCCAAGAAACGTCGTATTATATGGGACTACTTTTTCAGTCTCATAATATGTATTAATGACATATGTATTCAACCTTATACTGCTTTGGAAAACTGGTAGCTTCATTGGAGATTCAAGATTGTCTAAATATAGGCCTACACGCATACGATTGAGCACTGAAATCTACATTATTAATAAAACATATACGACTCAATTCAATATCACTGTAGGCAAATTCGGGAGAAGGTGGGGGTGGGGCATGAGGTCGCCCCAAACCCTTGTGGAAAAATCGTTATCTATCTTTCACTTCCGAGGGGTCCCTTCCTCTCACGGAACATCAGGAGGTGATCATTTTAATACCCCCCCCTTTCAGATAATCCTGGACCCCCCTCTGTTATTGTTTTACTTTCAACTAAAAATGCTCCACTATTTTATGAGTGCATAATGAGTTTATATGCTTACTGTCTGATATTGGAGCGGACGAGTTACTTCCTTATGTCGAATCCGTCCTTATATATATGTAGTGTGCTCAATTTCTTTCATTCATTATTGTCATATCTACATAGTATTCGTAATTTTGAGAGGGCAACGATATTCAACATAATGATTATTGCAAGTTGACGAAACCGAAATCCTATCAATTTTCCGTCGTTGCATTTATGAGCGTATCTTTGTCAGTCTTCGGGGAAAATCGTGGATAAAAATTGAATAAAAATGTTTCAATTATGGCAACATTCCTGTAAATCCTGTCAGAGTAATATCTACTGCATATCTGAATGAGTTTTGACGGCTGTAGCTTACCCCCAGTAAAGCCGTAGTCTGAGAGAGAAAGGCTGGAAGTTTTCAAACTCACAAAATCTCCGTAGAATATTACTTGAATGTATGCTAAATGAGGAAAGATTGGCACATCATATTAAACTAAAAAAAGATGAATCAATTGGAGGGGCGGGGCGTGGGCGAGGGCGGGTCGCATAATTTCAGGATGGAGAATTTGTACATCGTCCGCACTTCAGATGAAATTTCGAAATGGTGGTAATAAATGGTTGGTAGTTTGGACAGTATAAGGCTTGCGTTAAAGAATAAAAAGGGGGTCCGGTCAGAATTCGGTATATATGCGGATAAATATTGATAAATTAAAAGCTATATCATCATTAATTCTGGATTGTTTTTAAGCTGTGACGCATGACATGCAGCATTGATCATGTGACTTAAACTTTCTAACAATAATCTTATGAAAATCCTCATAAATGGTCAGGGGCCTGGGAACGATTTTGTTACTGTGGGTGCTGTGAGCAAAAAAAAAAAAAAAGATCCTCAGCATGTTAGTGTCCCCGGCTCCCAGGCACCTGTAAATGGTTCTATTTTGAGTTTGTGTATAAAATGTTAATTATGCGCCCAATCAAGCAATGCAGTATGTAATCAAACTTTCAAAATTGAATTTTGGTGTCTGATGAAGCAGACTATAACCGAAAGGGATTCTGGAACCGATCGCGGCTCTGACCTGACCTTATAAAAAGGCTGAAACAAATTGAAATCTACTTGACCCTTGACATCTACAATTCCCAGGTCAACACATGGCACGATTCTAAATATGCGGTCAATTTCTTGTATATCGTTCGTACATCCTTATTTCGTCTGTTTGGAGCCAAAAGGGTGTTAACTCATATAGCTTAACACATGGTTAACGTCCTTCTAGTTCTCAACAGACGATTTGTCAGATGTGATGTAAAATGGAGACACTTGCCACAATTTGTTCGAATGTCACACTGAACTTACCGCAAAGGAAAGGCTGAAATAGGATTACAAGATTTAATAACATAATTAGGGAAAGGCATGGGGGTTTCAACCTTATGGGCTCTCCGTATATATACGATGTCAATCAGAGAAATTAGTTTGGATATACAAAAATTTAAAATAAAATTTCTGCAAATCAAACAGAGAAAAGATCCGCAGGCACTATATATGAAAGAATGGATGTACCTAACGACAGTGCATGTACATGTATATCTATGATGAAAGTTATTTTTTTAACTGATATGTATCACCATTAACCAAACTTGAGTTATAAAACTTAAAAATATATTGATAATTCGGGATTATACAATTAAAATATAGATCTATTCTTTAATGCAACTGCGAGCTATCGCAATGCACCATTTCTGAATCTTGTGAATGTTCTTCCTTTCGCGGTGTAAAAAAAAAGGTCTGATGTGGAACCGAGGGACATTTACTAAAACCCATCCTTTGGAATTTCTGTTGGTCTGAGTTTTCACCACGCATTTATATATTGCGGTTATTATGAATATAACTGATTGCTGGAAGCCCCCTCCCGAATTCCACAATACCACTATTTGATTCAATATGTACACGATGTATTTCAGTTTAAAAATGCAAACAACAAGCCCCCAATATTATTGTTTACTGCGCCGTGTGCGGCAGAACATATGCGGTTTGAGCGTTTATCACACAAGAGTGTATGTCAACGTAGATTTACAAAGATGAAACAAAATATTCTTCCTCCGCCGATCCATCTTGTCAAGGGGAGAGGAATATTCTTGATCAAAAAGATGAAAAGGACCACATGAAAAGAAAAGAAACAAATCCCGCCACTTTATTTGTCCCAGGTCGACCTCTGGCGGACGTCCTTATCAAATACCCCTCTCGTTTATCAAAACCTATCTTCGCTATCTTAAAAAATACACCCAAATTATGTGGTGAGGTGTTATTATTTTCTTTTCATCGTGGCACTGATGACCTTACCCTCATTAGCACGAAAATAGCTTCTAAATAAATCAGTCTCCACTATCTGTGCTAATTCACCAGGTAATAACGCCGGAGTTCTTTTCGTCGCGGGTAAGGAAAAATAAACGTTCCGTGAAATGCGCTGACACCTCTTAAATAGACGAAGAAGAAAAATGATACTCGTTTGGATAAACGGGTATAAAAAATCGCATTCGCGTATTTGTTATGCTCTGATAAACCTGACACGTTGCAAGATTGATATAGAGTTTGCGATTGGTTTTCGTATCAAATTAAACGCTCCATGAAATCAAAATGAAACAAAATATAGAAATTATTGTAAATAGTAATGAAATAGACGAAAATGTATCGCGGTTTGAATCACAAGTATGTACTGGAAGTAATGACACGGATGATTAACTAAAGTTTATGCCAACTGTTCAATTCGATCACTTTACGAAATATATCATGATGAATGAAATAAGAGGCCGGATACAAACATGTTGATTTCTTTTTGTTTGCTCTGGTATACGTTTGCATGGCATCTTAAAAAAAAAGAAAAAAAAATGTTTGGAATATTTTCAATGGCAACGATTAAACCAAACTCTACATTGTCTCTGTATAAAAACAACAACAACAACTACTACTACTACAACAACAACAACGACAGCTAAAACAACAACGAATTCCTTTGTAATAGTATTTAAAATGGCAAAATGTAAGACCCGATTACAAGAGAAACGGCTTTAAATGTGAAATTCTGAGCAAAACAACTTTATTAATTATATCTAAACATTACTGCATTAAAGTGCATATTTGTTTTTGAAACAGTTAAAGTCAGCGAAGAGAGAGAGAGAGAGAGAGAGAGAGAGAGAGAGAGAGGGGGGGGGGCAGGAGATCGTAAAAATGTGAATATATTTCAATAGGAATGGTCAATAAAACATAACTGCGATCAAGGTAAATACATCAGTAACATTTCCAAAGCATTTTGAGCAGTGACCATTAGCTTTTAAGGCGTTAATACATTTCAAATGATAGCACAGGTTCTCTCCTCACAACTAAACAACTGGATCACAGTGGTGAATAACTACTGGACTGGTCATTCTTGACCCCTTCATGCCCACCCCATACTGACCTTTCCTCGTCCATGGTCAATGGTCACTGGTCGGTCATTCCACATCATTTTCATTGGAATACATGAGTGAAAGAAGGACCCAACTCCATCAAAACAGTTTTTGAGTTAATAGAGAAAAAATAATATTTGGATAAATTTTAAGACAAGATGCTTTCTTCTTCCTAAATAAAAGTATGTTGGGTTGGTTAGGTCTCTTTTAACATGACTGCTAAGAAAGCACATACTATGTTTGCAAGTAAGCAACCAGGGGACCTACGGATTTAAGTCCTATCCGAGGGCAGTAAGGCATCGACTAGGATTCGAACCCAAGACCTCCCGGTTACGAGACCACTGCTCTACCACTGAGCCATCGCGGCTCCATTAATTGTTTCTTAAACTTCATTGATGATGGAAAAGTTATGTCCCTTTGTACACTTATCTAAAAATATTAATAACTCAAAACCTGTTTTGAGGAGATTAAGACCTTCTTTCTCTGAAATATTCAATTAAAATAAAGAAGCCTTATAAGAATCATCACTTGCGGCGACTTTGAATCTATTCAATAAAGTGGGATGAAAATCGGAAATGCGTTAAGGAGAGTGTTTATATAAGGTTTTTCGATGAAGGCTTGTCAATATTTGAGGTTCTTTTAGCAAGCTGTGACCTGCTGTATTCACGAAAAGTCCTTGTCGAGTGTAAATGGGAGCGTTTATACCATGCATGAAAAGTACATCGCATGTAAGTAAATTCCCTTTTTACAAACAGTTGGGTTAATTCTTGTTCAGCCATGGTGGTCAAACTTTACTTCACCATTGCTATGATTGATGGTCTATCAGCCTTGTTTATTGAAACAGAAAATAATAAATTCTGACTTCGTTACGCCTAGGACCTCCTTGGTTACACAGCGTTTAATAAAGCTGTATCAATCATCATCACAAATTGAATCGTCAGTAATTCGTAGTATTTTTTTTCATAAGTCACAAACTTCTAAAATAGTTGTACTAATGTATCACACATTATACCTGTACTGAATTTTCCACACATTGAGAAAACATTCTTAAAATATCAGTGAAAAAAAGAAGATTGATCGAGAACAAACGAGACGTAGATGAGTGTGTAAGTATTATGAGATACAATACACGAAACAAAACAGCAAAATTTATTTAAATACAATAAATCCTACGGGCCAATTAACATCACTCTTGGTTGGCAACAGTTAGGAATCAATTAAAATCAACCTTGATTCACAAGAATAATGAGTCAATTAAAATCAATTTCGATCCACCATTTGCACGATGATCGTCTGTACACGATGTCGTCTGCTAATTAGTAATGCCGCCCCCTGGTGTTGTCGAGGCGCGCTAATCATCTTGACCCACATTTGGTCCAACTGCTTGACCGCTTCATCCACCAGCCTCAAGTTTAGGGTCACTCCGGGGTCATGGGATATGCTCTGAATATTATATAGTCTTTAATTTGAAGTATTTTAATATACATTTTAAATCGTGGGCATTTTCCCGCTTCACGGTAGTAAAGAATAGACGGTTAACCGTGAATTTTAACAGAAGTACCAGCGATGAACATATGGATGAGTCAACGTTCATTTGAATATGACAAAATTGAAAATTATAACCTCCCTCATTATGTCTGTCATGGCGGTATTGGCATCCTATCTTTCTATTTCCCTCTCATCCTACCACGTACTCCTTCTCATCCTCCTTTTCATCCCCTTCCTTTCCGTCCTTCACCTTCTTCTATCCATCTCGTCCTCCTCGTCCTCCTTATGCTCCTCAAGCACCCTGCTTCCTCAGATCCTACCTTATTCTCATTTTACCGCTCTTTCTCCTCTTCTTCTCCTTCTTCTTCTTCTTCTTCTCCTCCTCCTCCTTCTTCTTCTTCCTCTTCTTCTTCCTCTTCTCCTTCTTCTTTTTTTTCTTCTTCTTCTACTTCTTCTGCTCTTTTCCCTTATTTTTCTTTCTTTCTTCTTCTTCTTCTTCTTCTTCTTCTCTTCTTCTTCTTCTTCTTCTTCTTCTTCTTCTTCTTCTTCTTCTTCTTCTTCTTCTTCTTCTTCTTCTTCTTCTTCTTCTTCTTCTTCTTCTATGCCCCCTGCTCCAAGGCGCGTCGATAGAATACTTCGAAAGGGGGGGGGGGGGGGGGGTTGTCGGACTAAATTTTTGTGATTATGAGGTCTGTGCGAGTAGACTAGGAAGTGACCCTGTTTCTATTCATGCTTTGTTGACATCAGATTGAGAGTGTTTACATCCATACACTAGTCCATCAGGAGATGGGGGTAATCCTACATCAAAATCATCCATCCTACTTCCTCGTCTTATCACAGAACTGTGGTCTTGTCCTTCCTCTCACTGCTTCCCTTTCTGTCTCCCCTCTCTCTCTCCCATTTTCCTTATCTCTTAGTAACTTTCTTTTCCTCCTCTCCCTTTCTCTCTCACCCTTTCTTCCCTCATACTCCTCTCTATTTAAAGGGCTGGTCACATCATTTTGTCCGATAACGATAACAACAACAATAACGAGATTTTTCATTAATGGTACACTCTAGATCTGCTACACTAGTAAGAGAAACGAGCATAATTATTTCCCTGCTTACACGTACGCACCTGGACGTCTGTTGAGAGCCAGAAGGGCGTTAACTAAGTGTTAAAGTATAGGAGTTAACGCCCTTCTGGCTCCAAACAGACGCACGGTAGGGTGTAGGGTGTACCTTTAACTTAAAATCTCGTTATCGTTTAATATCGTTATGGGACAAATGTGACCAGCCCTTAAAACCTAAATTTATGTTTCTCTACTAATACCCGCCCCTCTCTTATTTTCTCTCTCTCCCTCCTCCCCCCCCCCCCCCCTTCTCCCCTCTCTTGGCTTTACACTTTCCATTTTCTCACCTATATAATCGAAAATGGTAATTTGATAGTAAATACATGGAAGTGATTGGGTTTTAGAGAAGAAAGCCTGTCAATTTTGAGAAGATAAATCAATCATGATGAAAGCATGGAGATATAAAACCATC
The DNA here is from genome assembly GCA_025617745.1 of Heliocidaris erythrogramma. Lineage (NCBI taxonomy): Eukaryota > Metazoa > Echinodermata > Echinoidea > Camarodonta > Echinometridae > Heliocidaris > Heliocidaris erythrogramma. Next base: position 19,898,188 of record CM046862.1, read on the forward strand.
TGCATGGTACTCTCCAATAAAACTATATAAGATCAGTTTCTAAAGATGCACCTACCACACAGAAAGAAGACAAATCACCAATATTCTCAGCTCCATCGCCCTTTCTCTCTCTCTTTCTCCCCTCAACGTCTATCTGGTGAACTTCAGACCACCGTGGCTGAAGTGTTTTCACTATCTAAATGGGTGCCAAAACATTCCACAATTATTCGTCGCTGGTTTCGCGAACCGACGTATCTCCCGTACAAGCCTATAATTTTATGCACGTAAAGGTTGAACAACTTGAACTTTTTTCTTTTAAATTTCTTTATCGATGATTTCTTTTCTCGCATTGTGAATAAATGAAGAAATTGTAATTACCCCTTTATTGCTTTCGTACTCGTTAGCTTATAGACGAAATTTTCTTTTTTGAAACGTATTTCACTTTTTTTAAAAATATTTTCTGGTACAAAACCGTGCCGAGTCATGGGTAGATGCATGCCTGACGCCTCGATTTCACCCATCTTTCATCTCTTGGACAAGTGATTATTCTGAGTGACCAATACAGTGGATGGTCAGTTGACAGATAAGGTTTTGAGCCATGGTCAGGGTCACGTGATTTATGGCGCCTTGGGTCGAGGAAGATCAGGGATTGTTGACATACTGTCCTGTTCTCATGCATGTCATGGTTCTGATTCTTAAAATTCTAGGGATAATCATATGGAAGCTTAAAATAGGATGCTTAAACTTGACAACGAGTGTGGCCACATTAGTAGCCTAGGAATGTGTCTTAAAGGGAATCTTGAGTTCTGGGAAAGGTGAAAAATAATTTGTGAGCTTTCTCATTCCTTTTGCGTCAGTTCGGAAGAACATCACAGTAGAAACATTCCCTGGAAAGGATTGCTCTTCAAATGCTGTTATATTCGAAATATGACTAGAAATAGCTGAAATGTTCGGGCAGAACATTCATGCCACTTGTGTGTGTAGTCCCATATACCAATTTCTGTGTGCAGTACATGTGCTTTTCAGCGAGATTGAGTAAATTTCTTATCTATTTTGATGATTCCAAAACAAGACATTATAAAACAATTCTTATGTAGACATGGTCAACCTTTCCCAATTCCTCTGAGACAGTTTCTTTCACAATATAATTACATGACCAGAACTCAACTCTATATTTAATGTCGAAAGTAAAATATTACATTATACTTATAGGATGTGATACCCTTGACGATCCACTTGGCTTCACGATTCCCCCTTTTTAATATTATTTAATATGAACAAGGTTCTCTTAACTCGTGGACAACTGCAATCCTTCATTCTGATAGGGAAAAATACTGGGGCTTCGTGGTTCAGGAAAGCTAAGAGTTAAAATTTGAATTAATGAAATGAGATTAAATAAAAATTAGATAGGATGTATATCAACATCCTCTTTTGTTGTTGTTGTTGTTGACTGGTGGACGTAATTTCTTTTTGGAAGGCATACTATCTATCTCTGGCATTTGGTGATCAGTCATTTTATCAGGTCTAACCAGGGAGGTGGAAGGTCTAACTTCGTGAAAGGAAAGAGTAAGGGGCTTGGGTTGCAACTGGGTAAGGTTTAGAGTTAGGTATGGCCTATAGGGTCTAGGGTAAAAAGTTAAGAATTCCACCGCCGAGGAATCGTTACCGGAGCATGATCCACGGCTGTTCTTTATTTCAATTCTACTGAGGGTAAGGAGAGTTCAATGTTAGGGACTGAAGTACCAAATCAGCATGAGTAAGGTCGAGTGCAAGCTGGTTGGTACTCAATCGTGATGGTGGACCGTTGATTATTGCATGCGTATCCTACCAAATGCCAGTCATCATAAATCATAAATATGATAAATGACAATCTAATTCACGTCCTTCATGAAAAGCTGGCTACAAGGGTGTAGTTAGTGCATATATTTAATTTGTATTTGTTTTAGTATTTCGTGTATTGTACATAATGAATATGACATCTTACTTCAAACCATTCTGAATTTCAGTGCAATCTAGAATAATGTGAAATTTTCATCTGTGCTCCATTAGAACGACACTATAATTATCATCACAGTTTTAAAAAACACAATTATCGACCATAAACCATTATCAACCCCATTATTAACATCATTATCATCACCATCGTCATTATCACCATCAACATCACTACAGTCACCACTATAGCCACTTGCGAACTGGATTAATTTTGAGAGAATTTTGATTGTTTAGTATAATTTTTATTCAATTCCCAAACCATTCTCATTCATTATGTTGCTATTTGGTGGTATTATTTATTATGTGTGTTCCGTGGTCAAAGCATAACTTTTTGTTGTAAATTTTCACTATGCTAAATACGTTCAACTATGTTGTTCAAAAAACGCTTATAACTGTTGACATTCATTATAATGTATAACTTATTTTGCTGTAATATACATTATTCTTTTGTACATGTATTCAGTTATGTTGTTCAGATTGATCTAAATTAAAATGGCCTATCGGAGGGTAAAACAAAAAACCACAACCGAACAGAAATAACCCACTATAGCCATTATCAACATCATCATTACTATAACCACATCCAACAATATCATCACGATCATCCATATCGTTAACGCCACCACCACCATCATCATCATCATCATCAGTTCATCACCCGAGTCAACAACAGTATCATAATCTACATAATAAAAATGTTGATATTATGTCATTAAACTTAAAATTAAAATTTGTCTGACACCCCCACCGCCTTCCCATTCAAAATGCCCCTGCAACGAGCCAATCTGTTGATCACTTGTCATATTTTGCCAGTTATTATTCCAATACCAACCTAATCTCTAGTGTATATATTTACTGGTAGTGACCTCGGATGTAAAATTGCATGCAATGACCTATATAAAACCCAAAGCTGGATTTAACTGCACGGCCATTTTATCGAGTTCAATCCCAGACTCAGGTCAACACTTGCAGACGACAACAATCAAATTTCTGTGTATCTGCCTTCGCGCCAAATCAAACATTGGAAGGGTAATCCTCGCCGTGCCAAACCCAACACTATTTGTATACATGTGGGACTGGGGGTCAGGTTCTGTATATTTGCCTTCAACCTGACCTGAATCTTTTGGGTGTGTAGCCTTGATCCTGGCTCATAACAATTTTACGAAAAAATTGGACGATGAGAGTCGACCTCCATTTATGAATAAAACCACAAAATCAAAAGGTTACCATCCTTTTATTACAAATTACGAGCACTGAATTTGTTCAAAGATTTGAGCACTTCTCTAATAGCGCTCAAATAAAATTCGGGAATGTTTTCAATATACTTTAATTGTTCACAAGACGTCTTGAAAGGAGGTGACACAATTCTTGTTCAAAACGGATCCACTTCAGAATGTCAAAAGGCTTGCAGGTTGAAGAAACACCCGATAAACATCTCGGCTGAGTTTGAATTGAAATCAAATACTGACGCCTTTCAACTTGAGGTGCACCAAATTATATTTGCAGTCTGGAATCGGGTCAAGTCATAAACCTCCAAATGCCGTAACATAAATAGCACAGAAATGTGATGTAATTGTGCTTGAACAGTTGCCTCATTTTTTAAAGGCAGCAGCCGCGATTTGAAAATATTACAAATGTCTCAAGGTGCTCCTACAGTTATTGACCATTTTGTGATGCCAGTCTTCAAGCATATATAAAAATTGTACAACACAATTTCACATGAAACGGAAATTTACCATGTGATGTCTACCTACTGATAATTAATGACATATTAAGGGACAGGGGGCACGTCCCCCCCCCCCTCCCCCCTCCCCCTCCCCCCCCCCCCCCCCCCCCCCCCCATCCGCTCCCGGCAAATTTCAATCTGCCATACCTTTAATACACATAAAAATACACACAAACGTGTACTTGTGTACAACATGTTGGTACCTATTTTAACTACATTTCAATGGTTTGCAAAATGTTCACATTACCCCTTTAAGGAGTCCAAAATGTGTATACTGGATGACCGCGAGGTATTATTATGTTCTATTTATCGCACTGACTCCATTAGGTCTCTCAAGGAATTAAAGTATTTTTTATTATCCACATCAAAAGATTAATTTTGAAGCAAAGCAGTGCTGACCCCTTTTTGATAATTTTTTTTTTTTTTTAGGGCAGGAATTTCTGCATTTATTGTCAAATCAAAATAACAAATTTACAAACAATTATAATAATAAATATACAACATAATTGTTTTTAAAAAATGTGACAATTAAATAAGAATGACAATAGAATAAAGACATGATTATAAATCGAAATGAACAAGTAGAAAGAACAAAAATGCAGGGGCCAGCTATCTTAAGCAAAATGCTTGAATGAATAGCATTTGTTTTAGTATTTCGTGTATTGTACATAATGAATATGACATCTTACTTCAAACCATTCTGAATTTCAGTGCAATCTAGAATAATGTGAAATTTTCATCTGTGCTCCATTAGAACGACACTATAATTATCATCACAGTTTTAAAAAACATAATTATCAGGAGTGAAAGCGATATTTTCCTTCCTTCTTTACAATTACATGTACATCGGCATTGGACAGGGTACGGGGCAAGGTTAACTGTATCAAATGTGCCCGATGCAGCCCGTACAAAAATAACAGGCTCTCTAAATAATTCTAAATACATGCTATCATGTATTAAAGATAAAGCTGAGTTCTGGTCAAGCGATTATATTCAGAAAAACAGTCTCAAAGTAATTGGGAAAGGTTAGTCATGTCTACATAAAAATTGGTGTAAACTGTGGGATTTTGGACTCATCGAAATGAAGAGAAATTGACCGTATACTGCAGCTCACATGCACTGCACACAGAAATGGGTATATGGGACTGTACACACACGTGGCATGAATGTTCGGCCCTAATATTGCAGCTATTTATCATCATAGTTTGAATATGAGGGCATCTGAAGAGCAATCCTTTTCAGGGAGCTTTTTAATATGGTATTCTTCCAAACTGACATAAAAAGAATGAGAAAGCTCACAAAATATCTTTTTCACCTTTCCCAGAACTCAACCTTTGCATTATCGAGGCTGATGTCAATCTAATTATGCTCGTTGCAAACGATGCGTCATTTGGATTGCGTCATTACATGCGCTAATCAAACAAGTGAAGTCAAGTAGCTCAGACGACTCTGTAAATCAACCCGATCTTTGCTCTGTTTATTTTGCAATCACTCTTTATACGATATCATCATCGCATGGTGCGTTGAAGATCGCACCAGTCGGTGACGCAGTCCAGCGTCAGTCAAACGGCGCCTCTTGTGCAACGAGCATTACAATCTGCGTTCTTCACTTAACGGTGTCCTCATCATAGTTTTGTATTGGAATTTCAAATCTACAGAAATGCAACATGTAAGAACATACCATGACGTACATAGAGCAAAATGTCACTGAACTCAAAACCATGCCTCCGCAATAAACAGCCGTTTATGTAAGTATACGCACATAATCAATGACAGACGACTGTCACCGTGGTAACGACATGGTGAAGTTTTTCAATCGTTTTGTGTTGGAATTTCAAATCTACAGAAATGCAACTTGTAAGAACATACTGTGACGTAGCCTACATAAAGCAAAATGTCACTGAACTAGAAACCATGCCTCCTCAATAAACAGCCGTTTATGTAAGTATACGCACATAAACGCACGATCGTCACCATGGTAACGACATGGTCCAGTTTTTTTTATCGCTAGCAATTTTCAATTTTCAGGTATGAAATAATTTGTGCTTTGACAGACGTGTTGATACAAAGTTATTTCCAGAATTATACTAAATTGAAACAAATTAATAGACCTCAGAAAATTCAGCTTTAACAAAAGGGGCTACATGAGTTAAAAGGATGAAACAAATATTCATCTTTAGTAATTGGGACTGAGCAACACTGGATGCTTTTTGTGCATACCTTTTTTACTCGCGGCGACGACACTACCTTGGCATGGTGTGCTTTTGACGCGTCAAATTGGGTTACGACCGTTGTACGAGATGCGCCATTTCCTGACGGAGGACTGCATCAGGTCTTTGACGCACCATTTGAGAGTGACACTTTACTAAGATTGAATTTAAAAAAAAAATGAGCAGTGCAGACATTGCGTTTTATTACTGGCGCATTCACTTGTTGCGTTGATTAGTTTAATTAGCGTAGCAAATAACACAATCGAAATGACGTATCGTTTGCAACGGAGATAATTACTTTGCCAGCGCCTTTAGCGCTTACTTCATGTACAAGTGATGTAGAACCATAATGGCTTTATTAGAGGCTATACCACTGAGGTTCTTGACATCGTTTGTGGGTGGCTTTTCTTTTCTTGAAAACAAATTTATGGGAGTTCTCCTCTTACCGCCAATTCTTGTCGTCTGATTTATCCATGGACGGCGTCGAGCTGCAGCTGACGAACCGGCCTGATTCGTCAGGGTCCTGTGTCCTTTCCCGCCCATATCTTTGCTTGGAGACGACACAAGTCCGTCTGATTGGTTATGAAACGGGTGAACACCTGAAATATCAGATTCGAAAGTCAGAAATGAGATGAGGGGTGACACTTTGATGAGGTGGTGGTGGTGGTGGTGGTGTTGGCTGAGGGGTGTGACAGGACAGAAGAGGTACAATGACAGTGGCGTATGCAAAAAAAATGATAATAAACAGGAGGGGGAATCGTCCGGAGGGGGGGGGGGGGATATTTTATTCAGTGTAGGCCCATTGCATGCAGCATTGATGATTACTTTTGTTGTTGATTTTTAGAGGGAGTGGGGCTTCAGTGGGAGCATCTATCAATCATGTCAATTGCCTTTCCTCCATGCTTGATACACCACTTCATGGAGAGCGGGAAAGGAACAAAATCTTCTTGAAATCTTCTAAAATAATGCGATCAACAAACATATCAAATAACTTACGAGCTTCGATTTATTGTAAGGGACATAGGCCTGTATCAGTGTATTATGTTTCCCAATTTGTATTTCAATAAAAATCACTTTTATTATATAATATCTAAAATTAATTTTTTTCTTCATGAGTGGGCATGCATAATAATAATACATAATACATGTGACTTGTATAGCGCACTTTCCATCCTGATTAGATGCTCAAGGCGCTCCAGAGCAAATTAATACACAAAGAATGAGAAGTAAAAATTATTAACACTGGAAGAATAATGAATGTCTGTCAAAAGGCACTCTTATACAGATACGTTTTTATGTTGCGCCTGAAGGAAGCCACTGATGTCAAAGTTTTCAGGTTCTGTGGAAGGGAATTCCACAGAGTTGGCCCCGAATGAGCAAATGCACGATCCCCCCACGATTTCTTTGAAATTGGAACTTGCAAAAGATGAGAAGTTGAAGATCTCAAGGTTCGTTCGCATGGATTTAAACAGGATGGTATCAACTCTAAGGTCTACCTTAGGTTGTGGAATATTAATCATCCATGATTATAGATGGCTGAAATGCTACATCCCGGTAGAAAAAAGTCCTTCTAATTGTTATCTTCACGCTATCATTATGTCATCCCATTAAATTTGTGGCTCCATCGTACACGGGCGCCAAACGTGTAATGGGGTCGGGTCACTCATAATATTCATATCAATATTTCCCAGTGGGGCGATTCGACCCGTACGACATTTTAATGTCATATTGTATTTCACATGTTTCATTACGACGTTAAAAAAAATCCCTTAAAGATAAAGTTAAATCTTAGTTACATTTCCCTGATTGAATTCTGACCATACGATTACATTGTGAAAGAAACTGTCTCAAAGCAATTGTCAATTTGTCATGATCAGGGTGAAAAGTTGATCATGTCTAATTAAGAATTGGTGTTTAAAGTGAGGTTTTTAGAATCATTTAAATTGATCAAGCAGATCAAGCAGATTGCATAAAATATATCGGTGTGATCCTAGAGAAAACGACAGGGTTAATGCTGTTGTCATTTTCATTTTTCATTATTTCCTGTAAATAAGGAATTCAGCATTAGAAAAGTGTGATTTTTTTAGACCATTAGGGCGTACACACAACTGCTAATTAGGGAAGCTGAAGTAATGACCACAATCACAATAAAAATGAAGAAGGTGATGCTTGATAATAACTATATTAATTAAACTGTATAGGGTAATACCAATGTCACAAAATGGTCCTTTTTCGCTTTATGTTCACCCCTTGCAGGCGCCAATTTTCCCTATTAACCTGTTAGTCAAGACCCGTGTAACATTGAAGAAGCCAAGTTTATAGAGAAATATAAGGGGATAAACCATAAACAACCTAGTAGCGAGACTAGTTGTATAAATCCTTTCTAAATAAAGCCTTGAAAGGATTTAATTTCTGTTTTGGACTTCATCCAAAACACGACATGCACTGGCAAACACCATGAACTTTGTCATATGGAGAAAAGAACCAAGCACCAACATAATGTAAATATGAATCTGACACGCTTTTGCAATAATAAAATAATGTATTTCACATGTATAAGCTACGAAGAAAAAAAAATGTTCAATGATTTTCTGGTATCGGAGGATCGAACTTTACCTGCATGCATGGGTGAGAATGGGATGTTCTGTTCTTTGCAAAATGCTAATTGTTTCGTGAATATCTTGCAATATTGAATATTGTCAATAACTGCCTCATCAAAGGGGCGGTTGACGTAGACATGCATTTTCTAATTTATGACATATTTTATCAACATTGGGTGGTATTTATTGATCGATTCACCCACTATTCAACATCACGTTTTTCCTATTCAAAGCACAGACAATTTAAATACCATGAATACCATGCAAAGTGAGAACCAGAAGGGCGTTAACTCCATGTAAAATTATTATTATTCTGCTTCTCTGAAGAGCATGGTTTTAGCAACTTCATTCATGAGCACAAATACACTCAATCATGTCCAAAAGGCGTGGTAAATCCCTTGACCCCGACACCCCATGCCAAGGCAGTGTCGCCGCCGAGAGTAAAAATAGAGGCCACGTGATTAGGAGAACAGACCAATCACGGGCACGCCCTGTGATATCAGGTGGCAGCTAGTTGACTATCCCATTATGATGTGTTCGCGGGTAATAGTTTCCGTTGATTGTCACTCAATTATGAGAAGAAACCACGAAGATTGTCTCCACCCACTGACTAAGCTAAACGGGGTGAATTCTGAGATATAACTCAATCATTAGCATGATTAAGGTATTATAGAAAGGGATCAGCTTAAAATCTTATTTTTCGTGAAGGTACCTGTGGCATGTTGGGGAAAGGGGTCTGCACTTAAGTTTTAGAACATCCCTTCTTGCCTGGCGTTATACCTTTATTAGTAATCATACTCATTTCCTTCTCATTTCTCCTCCTTTTCTGTTTCTTCTTCTCTTCTAACTGTCTACATTCTTGTTATTTTATTTTGATCTCAACAATTCATAGAACAAAATTAACTATGCAAAATATTATCCATGATTTATACAATCATGATAGGAAAAAAACAAAATCGGAATTAATTGAAAAATCAGTACAAAACGTCACTTATGTGCGTGACTCCTTCTGTTAACAATATACTTGGCAATAGCCCAAATTGGAAGCAAGAAATAGACGATGAAGAGCATGCAAAGTGCATATTCAGGTCAACATATTCAATTATAGATGTGACATGATCGGCAGCTGTCAAAGCCTGGGAATCCTGCTAATTACGTTGCTCTTGAAACAAATATTAAAAGATAAAAGCTCCTCACTGAGTTCCTTACTTCAGATTGTCACCAAATTCTAAAAACTGAAGACCTTATTGCTTTGCTAATGCTAGCTGTTAAAATCGTTTCGTAGCTTGTCGGCAAATTTGACCCGAAAACTCTATTCACAACGCTCTGACGTCTCTGGGGGTATGTGCGGCATATCTGTTTTAATTTAAGAATGCATGCTTTTAGCCTTTGACGCAATTCAAATCTAAATCTATGCATGAAATTTGGCAAGTGCTTTGATCATTGCGTAACATTGCTACTTTCCAACATTACTCGCGGGGGGATGACGCGGCTATAATTATCCCGTCCGCGCGTGGCTGCGGCGACAGGTTTACTATATTGGAAGCTGTTCAAGGTTTGGCCCAAATAAAAATACATGTATGCTGTCTAGCTGTATGATATCGAGCGGATCATATCCTGCTCATTCCCAGTTTAACCAGTCAAGGACAGATCGGTTAGACGTGGAAATTCTCGAAATAACGCCGAGAGATAGATATCTCTTGATATATTTATAGTGCCGTGGTGACCGGGTACAAACCCGTCAAACAGTTAGGCAGATTCGGCGTGCAGTTGTGAAGCTGCTGTGATACTAGCCGTATTATGATATCGAAATTAACATACACGGATACACAGTTCGTAGGATGATTTGTTCATTGATTAAGTTGGTGATGATAGTAAAAATCGGTTGGTTCCTATTACACTTATCAACAACAACCTAATCATTGTATATATATATATCATCTACAGCAAAGTTCGGTCATGCTATCTGAAAAATATTTTGTAATGATCATTGATTTTCTTTTTAAGTAAGCAATTAAAGGCACCATCATGAAAAAGTGTAAGCCCAAAACCTAAAATGATTATTCATCACTTAGTTGTATGCAAATTGATAATCATTGCAGTGAGCTCTACATATAAATTTTGAATGGTCATGATTATCAGATTATGAATATGAAGCATTGTGCCTATAATTAAAGAATACTGCCGATTATACCATTCCCGTTATACAATTCATCATGATTATAGTAATATGTTACGAAAGCATTTAAATTATTCAATCTGCGTGTTAACCCCTCATGGGACCGCCCTTATAGAGCATAATATGATGATACAAAATATAATTACATTCTCCTAAAATAGGTGTGTTTCAAGGGAGGAGCGGGTGAAGAGAGAAAAAATCTGCAAAATTATCTGAATTAAAATGATATATGAATATCACCGATCATTTTTTTTGGAGAAAAAATACAGGAACGACAGCAAAAAATGATCGATTAAGTACAATTAGGTAGGGTTCATTAAAAACGCCTGACTTGTTTACTTATTCTGATAAACATCCGACACTATGTCAATATAAACAGAGGCTACTGATATGGGAAGACTTTGCTCAAATTTGATCTTGCGCCTTCATACCAGTATTATCTGAGAGTTGATAAAAATGAATGATGACTGAATATACGTACTAGGAGAAGTGGGGTGCAGAAAAGGATATGGACAGACAGACAGACAGACAGACAGAGAAGGTTTCATACAGAAAAACAGAGATAGAGCAGTCTATTAAAAGAGTGAGATAAACAAGTTAAATGAGATATTCCACTGCAGAGATCCAACTACAGTCAAACCTGCTTTAGTGACCACCTGTATAGGAAGACCACCTGTCTATAAAGACCATAATTTTTGTTTCCCTTGAATAGTGTTTCTCATTGAAACGTGTATTAAACGAACCTGTACATAAAGACCACCTGCTCATAAAGACCGCTTTTCTTGTCTCCCTTGAGCGGTCTTTATAGACAGGTTTCATTGTATACAGAAAGAAAAGGAAGATAAGTAGACGTAGGTAGAAAGAGGCAGACAAAGATAATTTATCGGGAGCATTGTCCTTTTAATCTTTAAATCGTTTTCAAGGATGAAAATCGTAAGCAAGTACTGAAGTTCATGTACCAAGCACTTTTCGCGAAAAAAGTACCATCCCGCGCGCTGTATAGAGACCCCTCTTCCATAATAATAATAATAATAACTGTTTCTTTTATAGCGCCTTACTACATGTAGTTACAATGTAACCGACCAAAGCGCTTACAGAGTTATTACCCCGGTCACCAGTGGCGGCACCAAGCTTTGCCCCCCAGTTGCCCCCCCCCCCCCCAATAATTTTCGGAGTGAAAAAAAATGAAAGGGTGGGAAAAAAATTTGTCCGCCCTTGCCCCCCAACATTTTCTTTTGCCCCCATTTGCCCCCCCCCCCCCCCCACTTTAAAAATCCTGGTGCCGCCACTGCCGGTCACTGGATTCAGTTGCTATTCTGCACATTACAGTGCACATTCTCCACTCCTCTGGGGAGCATTCCAGCCAGTCGCCTGTTTCCAAGCGCGCACATGCTAACCCAACCACAATGACTTTCGCATCCTCCCGGGTACCCATTTAACACCTGGGTGGAGAGGAGCAATGTAGATAAAATGCCTTGATTCATGAATTGTTGAACGATTCTTTAATCGTCGAGCTTAAGTTTGGTATGAAAGCGTGCGTTGCGTGAGTGATTAAAAGGTTTTCTTCATCATACCCAGTTTGTGTACGATTTTATGTTTGAACTCACTGCAGACACAAGCTATAACATGATCTCTCGATACAATATGAAATGAAGTATTTTAGAAACGCTGCTTGAAACAATATTTGTCTGGCATATCACGCATTATTGCCTAGAAACGGATTTTATTTTTGGTGAAAGCTCAATGGGCGTTATTACCAACGTCATTGATAACTGGAACAACATCATTCTCCATGAGCAAACATATGGTTGAAGTTTTTCAATGACAAGGATACACGAGTGTATAATTTGGTGATAAATTGGAACTAAAGCAAATTACCCTTGAAATTTGATCACTTTAGCCTTTTTAGCGTTCATCTTTTTGTAAAATTTTATGTTGTTTAAAATAGGTGCACGTGATTTTTATGTTATCATGATGATCAAGTCCGGATATGAGTTTTATTTTGCTATAAACAGTGTAGATCCAGACATCTGCTAATTGATCATCATCTCTTTAGAGCCAGAAGGGCGTTATCTCTATGTTAAATAATATGAGTTAACGTCCTTCTGGCACTGAACAAACAATTTTTCATTACACATGTACACAGGGCCCTGTTTCATAAAACTTGTTATCAATAACAACTGCCTCATTTCTATGTCAAATTTGCTTTCGGACAAATCAGATTAAGGATTTCAGTAGCTTATAACAATTACTGTAACTTGTTTAATATTGATAACAAGTTTTATGAAACAGGGCCATGGTGCCCAACACCACTGCCAACCTTAAACCCCAGAAACCCGAAACAGATCCACAACAGGCCGACAACCAAGTATCTTTGTATTTAAAGCTCGTTGTGACAACAAATTATAAGCCAAATCTACACTTTCTACTACAAATATAATGACGAAATAGGAAATTCATATTCGGAAACAGCTCACGATTTCTGTATTTACCGCAATTTGTGTTGTGAAATTAGTTTGACCAGGGGCCTGTTTCATAAAATTTGTTACCAATAACAAGTTACAGTAATTGTTATAAGCCACTGAAAGCCTAGAATCTGATTGGCTGATTACAAATTTGTCACAGAAATGGGGCAGCAGTTATTGATAATAAGTTTTATGAAACATGGCCCAGGGAAACAACTTTTTTTAATAACACTTTCACACGAAGCGTTTTTAGGCCAAAATCGCAAGCTTCCGACACCTTGAATAACAACTACTCATCAAAACACAGAACTATAAATAGACATGGTGCGGTCAGTGGACTATTTAAAGGTCAACGTGGTCAATGTTATTGTCTGTTACCAAGGAAACTGGGACGCTGCAGACGATACACGTGGTCTCTTCAAGTTTTAGCATTGACTATTTATTTAATCCGTCCGATCTGCCATTTTAATGCTATCTATGTTTTTTATATATTTAATTTGATAACTTGATATGACAATAGACCTGTTTACTAAGTGTTCAAATTTATGAATGTTCCTTTCCTGGGGACCTAGTAACGAGGTATTCCATTAACCTGTTATTAATGAATGAACTACAATACTTGGAATCCAGTTTGCATACATTACTTGTTGCTATGTCTGACAATCCTCTGGCAAGCTTTCAGGTTGTCAAGAACAACCTTTGTTTCAAAAGTATGCATAAAATTTGAACACTTAGACCTTCTGTATACCGAACAGGTGCGATCCATATACATACGCAATACACTCTTAATTCTTTCTCAACATCTTATAAACTGACAAACTGACCTCCTTATAAGTTACATTGTAGGATAGTGATGGTTGTGGAGGCGGGATGGCTCAGTGGTTGAGCAGTGGTTTTGTAAGCAGGAGGGCCCGGTCAATGCGGTAGTGCCCTTTGGTAATGCAATAATCCCCACTACCAAGTTCCTCATATAGGAATTAAAGAAGTAGGTCCCCTGGTTGTTCACCTACACGCATACTTGTTTATATTGCAAATGATAATAATCATAATTTCTTATCCCCCTCTCTCACTTAATATCTCTCCCCTCTCTATCTCTCTCCCCTCCCCCATCTCTCTCACCCTAACCATCTCCCCCTCTCCTTCTCCCTCCCCCTCTCTCTTTGCCATCATCCTTTCACCCTATTTAATCATCATTCTTTCTCTCTTTCTCTCTCTTTCTTTCAACCATCCCATCTCCTCTTATTTCATTTAAGCGGAAAGGTGTTAAAATAAAATTGCCCTTAAAGAGGCATACATTTGTGACACTTTTAAGGCTATATCTCAAAAAAGATTGTTCTTCCCGCGGCAGGAGAATTTCAGATTGAAATCGAAATTATTTACCTTAAAACTGCACATTCACTTCCTGTGTTTGTCGATTTATGAATTTAACTGCGCATCGTAAACATTCAAAATAATGTCAAAACATCTCTAAATCTTATCTGTCAGGTGTTTGCAATAATTATCGTTAGTTGACACTCCATCTGTTTGAACCTCCTTGATCATGTTGATGCAATACAGTTTATCTATAGTTTACCAAATGCGGGTCGCATTGCGAAATATTTTGTAAAAATTGTATTTATTCTAAAAGTATATTTTGATGAGCATTCGATATTTTAGACAAAAATAATTCAAATTCATTACACATTTTTTGGTCAAATTAACAACAGCCATCATACTGTTCATCAAAACGTGATACACCTTTAAGAAGTTAAATATGTTTAACCTTTAATAATCGTTAGTAATCCACAGGCATTTTGGAAAATTTGTATACGAATGTTTATGAACATTTTTAAGGAGGAGACCTAAAAGAGTCATCGAATCTAATTCACTAATTGCGACGGGAGACTAGAAGCAGATTATTACGTGACATAAAATTATCAAGGGGCTAATTCCATTATTCCATTCCAAAGCGACTTCATTTTAAATCGTTCCTCAACAGTATGCTAAGATTTGAAAGAAAACTTTGCTCTGATTTATGGGTTTTAACAAACGTATGCGTTACTCACGAGTAGTTAATAATCCGTGTAATTTTCAATTTATCATACTTATGAGATAATCATAAACAGCACAAAATATAAAATTCCCACGATATCGGAATATCCGTTCAAGATGGAGCATAACAACCATCCATCAAAGTGATGATTAGTGATAAGTATGTATTACTGAGTAGAATTTGAAATGAATCCATTAATATGATAATATCTCATACTCTTCATCTGGTCATATTGTGGCACATATATAAATCAGAAATATTGTATTTTGTTTTAGGATAAATATCATTCACTGAAGACTATAGGATTTTCGTTAACTGGTACAAAATATATATCTATAAGTAAAAATATTAAAAGTGTGGTGGTAGAGGCATTCTTTTACTTGATTTGATTTGACTTTATTCGTCAGGTATACTGCAATACAAACATAACCAGGTACCATGACAGGATAGCCCATGAAAGCCGAAATGGCTGATTTCCAATGGGGTCCTTACCTAAATAACTGATTAAAAAATACACTAAGAAAACACATTAGTACGGCTACAAGACTATCGTACACGTACGACAAGTAATAAGAATGTACTAAAGTAGCAAAATAAAACATAACATTTTTATAAAGTAGGCGAAGATTACATAAATGTGAAAACAAGACTTACTCAACGGAAAAAATCTATATACAGAAAATCGTAAAGAAACTATCGATAATAAACGTTGGTTACATAAGTCATATAATATAGGAAAAAACCATCTGAGCTACAAAAAGGAGAGGAGAAATATAGTTATGGAGTAGACACATTTTTCAGATGATGCTTCAATACCCTTTTAAAATGTAAAAAAATCTTAACTGACTTAACATGATTTGGGAGGGAATTCCAGAAAAGAATACCGTTAAAATAAAAGGAATTTCCAATTTTACCTTTCCGCTTAGGCACTACGAAATTAAATTGACTATTTCTAGTGTCATGCCCATGAACACTTGAAGAGCGAGTAAAGTTATTTGAAATATAGTGATCTGCATTAGAGTAAAAAATCTTATGTACATGGTGAATTAAAAGTTGTTGTGATCTAAGGTTTACTTTGGTAATATCTATTTCAATATGCTGGATTAGTCATATCTAGCTGACACAAAATGATTGTGACAAATATTATTGCAAAATCATTGTAAAATATACACTTTATGTACAATCACATCCTACATGTATATATTTTATTTGACTCATTCTTTCTTGGAGTTACCTCTAATATTTTTTAAACATTCATAAAAATATGATACTCTTAAAACTAAAATGTGATGCCAACATATCCAACCTTAATGTACAAATTAAATTTAATATTTTCTGAGCTTTAAGCTTTTCAGATGGGTCAAACGTAGCTTTTGAAATCACTTCTGTTTTTATGTTTTGAATTTTACTCTTTAATATTTGAAACACATACAAATCTTAATCATTTTTATTTGTTAAGAATGTGACGTCCAGTGTTTTATGAATTTGCATGTTTGAAATATTTAATGTGTGAAAAGTTCAAAATATATTGGTTAAAATGTATTATTAATTTTGTTCTCCGAGGATTTTCGACCTTAAGAGGTATAGGAACACTGTTCTTGATGGGATTAAAATGTATTTCCTCCTTTTCCTTTCAACGTATTATTCATAATCTCACATTGATGCATCGAAATATTGGTATAATGAATTATGTTAAAAAAATTGCATGTATTTTAAATAAAAAGGCCAAAATGATAAAAATACAAATTGTGCAAGAATTAAAAACCTTATATATTCTGATATTTGTAAAGATATGAGCTAAATCAAAGAAAATGTCAAATAAATTAAAACAACTCGACCTTATATAGGTTTTACGTAGTTTTCAAACCATATTATTTGCAACGAAATAAAATGTATTAGTGATGACATTCAAACAATTTCTATTTCAAACTATGATGCAGCAAGATATTACAAATATTTTGAACATCTTTATTCATCCAAGTTCGCTCTTGCTTTCACACTGTAACGAATATATAATCTGTAGACATTAGTCCTTGTCAAATCATCTTTGATGTTTTGACTATATACCCTCTCTGCATTTGCTGTTTTTCTTTTTCAAACATACATGTCATGGGTTCACTTTTATAGAGCCATGTTTAATAATAATAATAATAAATGTAACTTATATAGCGCTAAATCCACTCTGTGGAGTGCTCAAGGCGCATGTAGAAATTAATTAAGAATTAAAGAGAAATGTTTTTACATGATTTTTAAGGGAATCAGATGTTATACACTTTTTGATGTCTTCAGGTATAGGCTATTCCATAATTTAGGACACGCGTGGGCAAATGATCTTTCCCCCAAGATTTTACTTTTTTATTGTATGCATGTATTTTATTTATATGTATGTACAATTATGTTTGCCATCTGTGGTAAAAAAAAAAAAAGAATTGAATTAAAACTTTTAATTAATGGTCTTTAAATCTGACCATGTCAGAATATGCAAGATGGTTTCTCAATTACTTTATATCAAGTTACTTATGATGCAGAACCTTGAAATAAATATTTGCAAGGTTTTCATTTTGACCAAAATAATGTTTTTACCCCATTTCAAGACGTTCGAAATTAGCGCACTGGGAGTGGTTGCTGTGCATTAATAATACAGTGCATTATGTATCGGAATGTCAATCCCATTTTCTTACCTCTCTTTTCTTCACCGTTCCTTTGTTCTCCGCAAGGCCGAGACCCCCTCTTTCTTCGGTTGATTTCGGGAAAAATAAATCCAAATATATATCCATTTTTGGTGAGCAGGTAGCTGGAGTATTCCTTGAGATGATCTGTTTGAGAAATCCTGACTTTTCAGCCGAATTCCAGGAGAAAATGTGATGTTTTAGGAGGGAAGACATTTTGCGCCTTGACATGTCGAGTTCGGGAGAAGGGAAAAATCCTTTGTTCGAAGCAAGCGCGGCGCGTGCATACCCTCGTAGAAACAATCACAAAAATTAGACATAGCCGAGCTCTTAAAAAAAACTTGATGACTATAATATGCTTTGAAAGACCTCCTTTATCTTCAAATGAAGAATAAATCACTGTTTGTCGGTTAAAACTTTGCAAATTTCAACAAATTTAGACCAGTTCTCCTCAGCAGTATGTTATAGCGTTTTCTGCAGGAGGTGCGCCGGGCTAGTGCCCGCATACCGATACACTAGCGCACGTATGCAAGGGGGACGAGAACAAAGCGAATAAAAATTCTAATACCCCCAGATGTGTAGTGTACGAGGCATTCACGTTACGTATATGTATTTCCCCGTGTATGTTCAGCAAGGGGCAAGGGCGTTCATACACACGAAATGCACATAATTCGCTTTACACATGCGTCCACCCAACTAGCATTTTTATTAATATAGATCACGTGATCCCTTTGTTCTATGCGGAAAATTATTATGCACAATATGCTAATTACTCCTAGGAATACAGCTTCCTTATGTAGTGGTCAGCAGACGGAATGGAAGGATTTCACAACAGAAATAAATTCATTGGAATTTAAATGAAATTGCAATTACTAGTATAATTGGAAAGATCATGCGAATTAACGTCCATTAAATAATTGGTATTTATGATGTCATATGTAAATGCAATTTATCTATGAAAAATTAATCCGCTTGTTTCGGAAAACTATATATATATTTCCCATTTTCTATGTCTCCATAACTTATATTCTTATAAAATGGAATATTCTATTGTCAGTGTATACATATACCGATACTAATTTCAAATCTATAGATAAAAGGATGAAAAATGACAGAGACTAATAAACTAATCATCATAACATGCATATACTTATACAGTGTAAAGAATATCAAGCAGACAGATATTGGATTTTCAGATTTATTTTTTATTCATTTCCATTTTCAAAATTACAATTTAGAATGTAAACCACAGGTCAGAAAATAAATGCAATGAATATAAGCCTAATTCTGGAAGAGTACCGTACGTTTTATTTCATTTTCATTATATACATCTATAATTAATTATGGAAAGAGATAGGCGTAGGTTTTTCATAAAGCGAATATACTGACATTTACTCAATTTTCAGTCATCGTAATTAGCATACACAGAAACTGGTCTTGCTATTGTTTGATGCTGATATCATAATATTGGGATACAAAATAGCATCAAATTAGGACATTGAACCTTCCTCTTCAGTTTTTATGAATCAAAACTGAAAGGGGAAAGAAAAATAATTGAAAAAGAGCATCGTGACAGAAGGAACTAGACTTTCTAGGAAAGTGATAATAACATAGTTGTTTTCGTAAAATTTATTTCGATCTGCGGATATCATCGGAACCTAGTATAATCAATCATTTTGAAAGTGGAATTCTATATTCTATGTTCGAAACCCTTCCCATAATGTTATGTTACAAGGGTTATAGGAATAGGGGCGTCGATCCGTTTTTCGGATGGGGGGGATGGGGGGGGGGGGGGGGGGGGGCAAGACAGCCTAATGTAAGTACCAGCTTCTATGCGGCAAATTTAAAGTCTGATCTGATACCTTTTGTATTTCATTGTTTGGAAGGTTTAATTTCCCGAGTTTTGCATCATTTTTACTTATTTTATGTTACACCTCCGGATTTATGGGCCGGGCGGGGGGCAAATCGATGTGCTTGCTCCCCCCCCCCCCCCCCCAGGATCGACGCTCCTGCATGTATAGCAATCCTTATATAAAAACACAACAATATACACAACAGTAGGTATTATTTTATAATTTTACATTGAAGATTTGATGGTAATTTAAATGTCAAGCCTACATTTATTAGAAATAATAACAAGTCAATACAATGGTATCAATTTACATCGAATATTTTTACGATCATTTAAATGTCCGGCTATTTCAATACTGAAATATAGTACAACAAATAGATTTACCATCACCCCGTTAAAATGAAAAAAATAAAAAATGAAACAAAATAAAAAGATATAAAAAGAAGAAAGCAGGGAAAAAAGGAATGCGATGAGAAGAAATTGACTTTTGAAATCCAGAAGGGCGTAATAACGTACAGTAACAAATCGACATCTATTTAGCATTAGTTTGAAGATGTATGACACCAAACTTTGTATGATGTTTTCAGGGATGTGTAGTATGTAGTACGCATGCGCAGTAAGAGCTTCATTGACGGGGACGCAGCCGATTTCGAATTCTGAGCTCTAGACTAGAGCAAGACGGGACTATATTCGCAAAAAAATTACGATATTTTATAAAAGTATTGTTTTATGTATTGATATTTACAGATTGTGCAATTATTCAATTTTCTAAAAATAAAATTTTAGGACAGGAAAATACAGGCGAATCGGATGGCCACCGATAGCTGCAATGCAAAGATTAGACACTACAAATGTGTCTGAATGTTTAGACTAAAAGATAATTGTCTATACCAAGTTCATGGCTGTAGATCACGAGCACTGTGGAAGCGTGTGACCTCATTATTGGGTCAATCATTATGCAATGGTAAACATGTGCCTGTCTAGTCTGGCTTCTAAACATACTTTTTATTTCTTCTTTCTTGTAAATGTTATGTTATGTAATTGTGATATGCATAACCCATTGCATGTGCAGCAGCAGCAGCAGTGGCACGTACTTACGAACCGATTTGGAAAGAAAATTCTCCAAAAATACCCTCCCCAACATAACAAGAGAATGGATAACAAGACATGGGTAATTGTAATTAAATATCATAATTGATAGGATTGAAGTAAATTGAATATATCATAAATATTTCTTTATGATATATTCAAAAAAAATATTTGTTTTCAAAACGCGAGATTTAACAAATGGGATTTTAGGCTGCCCTTAAAGGAGGTGGAGTTGTTCAGCTCCTGTTAAAAAGAAAACGAAAATAATATTTTTGTTGTGCACGGACGTTTTATGAATAGCTTTTTTTTAAAGGTCCAAATAACACATCTATAATTAGTTCTTAATAGTCCACCAAGCAATTATTGCTTGGTGGACTATTAAGAACTAATTTGAAACAGTTTCTCTTGGAATGTAATTCTATTAACATGCTTAAAGCAACTCAATGAAAAATATAAACAGACTAGGATTTTTGAACGTCGCTAGAAGGAGCAGGTGCGTCGATCCGTCGTCATGGAGAGGGGAGGAGTGGCATGGACTTGGAAGACGGGGTATGTGAATGGGGGGGGGGGGGGGGGGGGGGGGGGGATGCTGTGGGTATTGGGGTGCTGCACCCCACCCCCTATGTTTAGGAGGTGCGGATAGAGAATAGTTGCTTCAAGAGGGGGGAGGGGTCGCTGGAAGTGATTTTAGTTTGAAAGGCACACCAAAGGTTTTTGCACTTTAGAAAAAGAGAAGAAGCTTACCAGATAATTGTAATTAAAAGGCACCCTTCTCCCATCCTGTGAAAATCTCTCCCATGTGTCGGGGGGGGGGGGGGGGAGGGGCATAAATCGGAGGCTTATGCTCCATAGCACACAACCCCTATTTCAAATATCATTTGGGGCCAACCGCGCGCTCCCTGCTCTTCCCCCGTATAGACGCCCCGGTCTCTGACACAGGGCCCCTATTTCACAACTGCCACAGATCTATGACAAATTTGCTCTCAGCCAATCAATTTCAAATATTTCAGTAGCTTATAACAATTATTGGAACTTGTTATCGATAACAAGTTTTTATGAAATCGGTCCCTGGTAGAGAATGGTTTCATGGCATGTTTCCATGTGAAGTATCACTGGGAATATCATTTCCTCTACTAATGTCTATTTCTTCCTTCCGACTGCCAACATGCCTGAAGTACGCTTTATCTGACGTTATTGTGAGTAAGTGAAAGCTATCTAGATCGTTACTGAATAAATGCTTTACGATACGGTAATAACAAAAAAAATTATGATTATAAATTTTTACTAAATTTTCTTGGAATATAGCATAACAGGGCGATATTAAATGAAAACAATTATCGAGTCCATCTATGTTTCCTTCTCTCTCGTGCCCATCCCAGTATCTCCTTATCTATCTCTATCGTCTTTTTTCTCTCTTTCTTCCCTTTTCCTTTCCCGCCCCCTCTGTCTTTATTTCTCTCTCTCTCTCTCTCTCTCTCCCTCTCTCTCTATGTCTCTCTATCTCTATCTATCTATCTCTAAGGCCAGGGTAATATTAATATCCAGACCCTTTGGAAGCTCACAAGGACGTTATATCACAATATAATATGCACCACACAATAACAGTTTATCATTATTATTATTACCCATCCCCTCCAAATAAGTGGAGAACGTAAATCGTGCCTACTGAAAGCAGTTCTGTTTTTACCCATAGACACGTTCATGTTTACAAGAAATTACGATATCTCTTTTCACAAGGAAACTGCAGTTTGACACTATAAAACTTAATCATCACACACACACACACACACACACACACACACTATATTTATATATATATATATATATATATATATATATATATCTCGCAAATATATGATAAAAGAAGGCTCTTTGTGATACTCTACTTTTGTTAATTTCTTTTGCGATATCGAAAGTGAGACCTCAAAAGCGATCGCACACGTGATCATGTGACTTGCTCCCTGCGCGCGCATATGACGGGTGAAAGGTCAGACGAGGTTGATGGGGTCAGGGAGGGATGTCAAGTCTGACAGTGCCGCTGTGACATGATCTAACAATGATTGACTGTTTGAAAAATTGAATCGAGCCGTCGGATATAAAATATCCGGCGAGTAATGGAAAACTTATGGGCTCTGCGAGTGATGATGAAATGCCAGATTTCAAAAGATCAAGGGGGAAAAAGTGGAATTAATTCTTTGGAATGGCATTAGAAAGCCAATCCAAATAACGGAGATTTGAATAAAAAAAGACTATATAAAACGATAGGGAGGGAGAGAGAAGGAAAAGGACTGGAAGGGGAGGAGGAGGAGAGAGAGAAAGAGAGAGGGGAGAGATATAGAGAGATGGAGTGGGAAGAGGAAGAGGAAGGAGAACAGAGCAGAAGGCCATGAAGACTAAAGAAGAAGACAAAAAGAAGAAGAAGAAGAAGGAGGAGGATAAGGGGAAGGAGGAGGAGGAGAAGAAGAAGAAGAAGGAGGAGGAGGAGAAGAAGAAGAAGAAGAAGAAGAAGGAGAAGAAGAAGAAGAAGGAGCAGGAGAAGGAGGAGGAGGAGAAGACGAAGGAGGAGGAGGAGGAGGAGAAGAAGAAGAAGAAGAAGAAAAAGAAGAAGAAGAGGAAGAAGAAGAAAGGAGTAGAAAAGAAGAAGAAGAAGAAGAAGAAGAGAAGAAGAAGATGATGATGATGAGAAAAAGAAAAAGAAGAAGAAGATGATGATGATGAAGAAAAAGAAAAAGAAGAAGGGAGAGAGGTTGGGTGAGGGTGTGGGATGAGCACGGGTTATCAATCCAAATCGGACAAACGCATCATCACTGACCATTTCACTATAGGCCTGAACAAGATTATTTCCAACACGGAATAATTCATTCAATTAATTGATCTGAATCAATAATAATCTACCAATTCAACTTCAAAAGTGTGTCTTGAATGTAGTGCTAATAACTCACTTAAAGAAAATACTGTATAATTTCTTGAAATCATGCAGGTATAAGAGCGCTTCCCTCGCTAAGGCTGCAGTGATACTTTGAGACAGCCGTCCATCATAACAAACGGCATGATCACGTGACCTTTTGCATCTTTCCAACCAGACAGACAAGATTCCTAGGTTTTTATCTCCTCTAAAGAGCACCAATTATGTTAATTTAATTTCCTGTCTCCCGGAGACTCTTCTTCTCTCTCTCAAGATGGCGAAGGACGTGTCGCTCATTTTGTGGCACGTGCTGGGCTGAGAGCTGTAGTCTCCATCCCAGATCAACTCCATGGCTCTATATTATCGACATAAAATTGAAAATTGATACAAAGTGTAAAAAAACGTGTACCGCATTCCTCTAGTTGATCACAAACAATTCAAGTTTATTACCCCCCCCCCCCCCCGCTGATAAATATCGCATTTGAGTGCTGTACAACTGCTAAGTTTGCTGCCTTATTAGAGAGCATTTGAAAATAGGGCCAAAGCATTTCGACTTATGTTCAGGTTAGGGTTCCAGTCAGTAACGTGTTCAAACATGCCTGGGTCATTGTAGTTATGAATCTGTTTGTTTTTATCAAGACTATAAAGGGTATGTATCTTGATAAATCAAACCCTTTTGTGATATCACTGTGATTGGGAAATTATGCTAAAATAAAACTACGAATTGAAAAACTTGACAGACTTTTTGTTTCACTTCATCGGACAAGTGAGTGACACATCTCTCTGCGCATGCGCCATAATGTCTAGACCATCCCATCATCTAACGACGCTGATACCTGCAACCGAAAGTGAAATATGAGCTCGGAAAATAGATGAAATTGGTGATGTTTGTACAATGCCAAAGAAATGTATCTACCAATAGGAATACAAATTTGTATTTGACCTTCGTTTTCTTTGCACAACAAATTACTGTGTTGTAATAGTCAACATATATATTCAAGAAATTATCATCAAGCAAACCAGCATGAGGAATTTCTCTGGTCACTAGTTCAAATTTGTTAGTCTAAAATTCCAGTGGAACAAAAAATGTATTTAATGAGAGGGGACCAAATTTCCTTAAAGAGAAGTTTGAGATCTCGCAAAGGTGAAAATAAATTGTTGGCTTTCTCATTCTCTTTGTTCCAGTGTGGCAGAATATTACAGCAGAAATGTTCCCTGAAAAGGATAGTTTCTTCAACTGTCCTCATTTTCGAAATATTACGAGAAATAGCTCAAACGTTTAGACCATACCTTCATGACAAAATGTGTGCGCATGCAATCCCATTTACATATTTCTGTAGCAGTTCAAGAAACTGTCAGCAAGATTAAGTCAATATCACATCACTTTTATGATTCCAAAACCTCACAGTATACACCAATTCTCATTGTACTGCATAATCAACTTTTCAAAATGGATTTCAGACAGTTTCTTTCACAAGTTACTCGGATGACCTGGGGGCGTTTCATCAAGTGTCTTGTCGGTGACTTCTACCGACAAATTTGCTATCAGCCAATCAGATGCAAGGATTTCAGTAGCTTATAACAGTTATTGCAACTTGTCATTGATGACAAGTTTTATGGAACAGGGCCCAGAACTCAACTTTACCTTTAATCTCGGAACCAGGCTACTGGTGGAGTAGTTCAGATCCAACCATCGTTCATTCCCACCCCCTCCTACTGACCACTCCCCCCTTTCTGTCCCACCCTCTTCGACCCATCTTTCCTCAATCCATCCCTTATCACCCACTTGTGATGCATTCCTCTCTTCTTATCCAAGCAAACACAGGAACACATGTCATCTCCGTTCCTTATGACACCGTTCCATCACTCAACCGCCAAAATGGAACCCACATCTCTCATTTTGATCACGTCTGTTCCAGTCACATTCCAGTACCACGACCCTGCCCCCTCCTCAGCCAAAGCATGGCTGAAGTGTTCATTTCTTTCGCAATACACTGATTTGATTCATGTTTTTGCACATGCATGTCTTACCAGGAAATACTCGATTTACGTGTGAGGACGGCTTCTCGTTATATTCAAGAACTCACTAGCTGAACAAATTATAGATATTTGGGCCCACAAATGCCCGATGGCTACTGTAGTAAAAATAATGCATTTGAGTGCAAATCATATTTTTATTTACAAGTTGTTTTCTCTTGCAACGTTCTCATTTCTTTCGTGTTACTTTGGAAGAACATAGAAGCAATGTCCCTTGAAAAGGATTGCTATTCGAAATATGACAAGAAATAGCTAAAGTGTTCGGGCCGAACATTCATGCCATATTCATGTGCAGTCCCTTACAGGCCTACCCAGTTCTGTGTGCAGTGCATGTGCTTTTCAGAGAAATTTGGTAAATTTCGTAACACTTTGATGATTCCAAAACCTCACAGTACATGTATACACCAATTCTTATGAAGATATAATAAACCTTTCGACACTTTATTTCACAAATGTAGTCGTATGGGGGTAACCTCGCTAGTCATAAGGACCGCTATTCATAAGGACCACTTATTCATAAGGACCGCTATCCGTAACGCGTGACTAAAACGAATAGCGGTTTTGTATGAATAGCGGTCCTTCTAAATAGCGAGAAAACCACAGACAAATTACCTCGCTATTCATAAGGACCTCCGTTCATAAGGACCACTATTCATAACGCATTTTAAATGAATAGCGGTTTTCTATGAATAGCGATCCTTATGAATAGCGTCGGACCCTGTCGAATGACCAGAACCCAACTTTATCTTTAAGTGATAGAATGAATGGCTGTTGAATGCATAATTTTTGCAGATACAGCATGAAATGAACCCGGAAGAAAGTAGGTCCGTATGATCATCAGCCATTACTTACTTCATGATACATTCTTACCCCCGATCTTTCAACTTTCGAATACTCTTCGAAAACAGGCAATTAAAGATGTGGTCTTTAAACCTGATAAGCTTTCTCCTTTTATACTGAAGAAAAGAGTACCGCATATCTTTATCGCCATGTGGATAATGTAGTAAAAAGCATAAACAACATAAACTTTTATTCGTTTGTCGGAATTTAAGATCGTAAATCGTTATTGGCCCGTTCTCGGTAATGACATGTTTGTGCTAGTTTAGGCCGCAGACTCCGTTTGATATAATGACGGTCATGTTTGTATGAATAACAGGATCAGTAGGATATTTCCCTGTTTCTACTTTCTGATGACGATTGCATTACTTTCAATTATCAATACTACGTCGATTGTGGAGGTGGTGATGATGGCGATGACAAAGATGGTGATGGCGATGATGATGAGGAGGATAATGATAATAATGACCAAGATGTCTAAATGATGATGATGATGATGATGGTGAAGATGATGATAGTGACAATGATGATGATGATGATGACAATGATGATGATGATGATGATAACTGTATCAGAGACGATAGCTAAGCCGAATATGATAGCAAACATGTCTTTATATTACTAACGGAAAACGCGTGGGATGTAGGTTTCGAAATAAGCTGTAAACATATAATTCGAAAACCGCTAACTTCTTTCCTGATGATTTATGATTTTGTTTTCGTGAAAGAAAACTTTTTGTGTAGATCCATGGTGAAACCAAATTAAGGAAGAAAAAACGTGTAATCATGAAGGTCTAGATGCAGCCCTTTGGAGATTTTAAAGAAAAAGGGTCTAATTCTGGTAGAATATACCTAGCGAGGGGTGTGGTCGCCCTTGTTCGTGTGAGCCTTCTCCTGACGCGTGCCATGATAATCATGGCCCATCTTAAAGCTGCATTCATCACATCCACCACTAAACACAGTTCCACACGATACGTCATTTCGATTGTGTTATTACCTGCGGCAATCGAGCCTGTGATATCAATTAGCCCATTCGCCAGTAATTCAACGCAGTGTTTACATTGTTTATTTTACAATTAATGCTGTGGGTCCGATGTCACTTCCACACAGCGCGTCAACCGCATTAGTCATTGACGCAGTCCTACGTCAGGCAAATGACGCCTCGAGTACAAAGGGCAATGAACACGAGGCGTCAATTCGTTGACGTAAGGACCGCGTCAGGGACTTGAAGGAGCTTTGGCGCATCATGGAAGAGTGATGTCGTTCAAAAAGTGATTGCAGTGGAAACAAATCTTTTAATAGATGACGTATGGGTCAATTACCCCCTTCACCGTGCTCTATTAGCGCAGGTACTGACGCAATCGAAATAACGCCTCGTGTGAGTCGGGCTTTACGATCGATCGCAAAGTTATTTTTACGATCAGCTGTACCTCTTCAGTACAATTTCAGCCAAACACATGGCAGTACTAAACCGGGTGGCCTAGAAGATGTTTCGGAAGTTGCGACAAAATCATAAGAGAGTCTCATTAGAACAAGTTTCTTATGCGATATGTTTATTCGTACTTATCAGCGTTGACTCGCATGATGGAGAAAGGGAAATCTCCTTTGTAAGCGTCAACTAAATATTAATAGCTATCATCAAAATGACTAAGCTAATACTCTCTTCGATTTCATTTGCTCAATTGTTTACATACAAATTCAACGTGAATCGTAGTTACGATGAAGTGATTTTCGTCAGTTATATAAGAGCTTTATTTGACAATTCTCAGGTTGGTAACATGTCATGAGAACATACTTCAAAGTTAAAGTTCATGTAAATTTCCATAACGTTCATTGTGAGACTTTCGATGATCTTCACAGTAATAGTGCTAACTTCAAATTACACAATGCATGTAAAATGATAGGCGAGCTCCTTATACATTACTGCGTTCACTCGTCACCCCTAACAAGTCAATTAATCATCAATGACAAGGTTGTTCTTGTTTATTCAAATACCTGGCATCCTTCTTCTAGAAAAATAATGAAAACATAGAGACAGAGATAAATACCAATCTAATGCTATGGAAAGCAATACCGATTTGACCTAAATTCTTGGAGCATCACCCCACCACCCCTCCTAAATCCCTACATTCTGATACACCGACCCAAGAACGCAGCTTTAAAAATGTCTTCCTCAATCCACTCGACATGCCGCGGGTGCCACTGATTTGTACATTAGCTTGACTGATCCCCGTGGCCTTTGACCCGCAACACCTGACCCCCAAATTTCGGTACTCCAAATTTGGCTAGGACCTCCTCCCGAAGTTACCCATCTCGCCCCTCTTCCATACCGCTCGCGAGGCCAAACGTGCACCACTCGCTACCATCATGACCATATTTGGGCACTCCACGCGACTTCATGCACCCCGGGCCAACCACTGGATCTCTAATTACATCAAGAGATGGAATGGCGAAATCGGAGATCTTGTCTCTTTTCAAATTAGAAAAAAAAATGAAAGGAAGAGAAAAGTACAAACATGCTATAAAAATACAGCCCTGTCTCTGGTTATCGAAAATTTGATTTACCTCCAAAACTATGCGAGGACGATTGAGTTGAGAGTATCGGAATGCCGATATTTGGGGGAAGAAATGGTGGCGGTTGACGAGGTAGTCATGTCAAACAGTGAAAATCATTGTCAGATGCCGACAATTCGAGACGGTCGACATTCACAGTCAAGTTTCATACCGGGGTTATGGTTTCATGAAAATGTTGTTTGCCTGATAAAAACTACCGGAGGTTGGAAGGATAAATAAGAAAAATAAATCACGCAATCCTGTTTTTAAAATATTTGGATCAAGGTCACCGGTAGTTTTGGCATCATGTACAGCTTGTTTTGCAATACTTTATAAATTAATCATAACTACATTACTGTGGATGTATGCTTTGTGAAATGCTATTACGGGTAAAAACCACAATAACACAAATCCACATACAGTTGTTGTATTCAACACATATGAAAGAAAGAGAGAGAGGAAGGGGCGCAGTGGGGGAGGGGGGGGGGGGGTTGTATTGGATTGAAGGAAGGGGTAAGCCTACGTCTTGGTAGTTACAGAAGACATTGGTAAAATAGTTGGGAATGGGAAAATTCGTCTGTCACTGTAGTAATTTCTTTCCTGTGCATAATCACCCTGGTTAGGTGTTACCCTTCTCTTACTTTTCAATGTTTCCACTTTCTACAAGTCATCCTCATTATTAACATCATGATAACTTTTATCATCTCCATCATCACTATCATCCTCGTCCTCCGCCTCATCATCTTCAACACCACCACCACCAACACCACCAACATCAACAACACCACCATTACCACCCCACCACCACCAACACCACCATCACCAATACCAACACCACAACCACAACCACCACCACCAACACCAACACCAACACCAACAACACCAACAACACCACCACCAGCACCAATGCCACATTCACCACCATCATCAGCATCATCACCACCACAACAACTGTCACCATCACCATCACCATCGTCATCACCATCCTCCTCCACCCCCTCCTCCTCCTCCCCTCATCATCATCATCACTACCACTACCACCACCATCACCATCATCACCACCACCAACACCACCAAAAATACCACCACCAACAACACCACCAACACCAACACCAACACCAACACCAACAATACCAACAACACCACCACCACCACCATTGCCACATTCACCACCATCGCCACATTCACCACCATCATCAGCATCATCACCATCACAACTGCCACCATCACCGTCGCCATCACTTTCATGACCATCATCGTCAACATAATCGTCGTCGTAACCATCATCATCTTCACCGTCAATTTCTTCTCTGGTCGAACACATTCGGTTTTCACAATCTTTGACAGTTTTGTCCGTTTTTTCCAAAGTGAAAGTCACCCAGTATTCATGTCATTTTCTCTTCATGCATTCCATGTTTACAATGCATTGCTTTCTTTTCTCTTCGTGAATGAATAATACAGTAGACAAAACAGTGTCAAGAGTGTTGAAATAATTCGTAAAAATAATAAACTCAAATGTGGGAGAGAAAATCTATATTTAATATCACATTTAAACAGATATTGCGGCATTCTAAGATAAACGATGACAATATAGAAAGACATAAAACATAACTGCGTGATATAAAGTAACCCAATTTGGCTCTCACAGAGAAACCAATGAGATATCTGCGAAGGCTGGTCCTGAAAATTGATAACAGAATTGCCAACTTTTTTTTTCTGTTTTCTCTTCGATGGTTTTTTAAACGGTGTGTTTTTGTAGCTCCCGCTGGTTTGAAATTATATGGCTTGACCCATTAATTATTATCACACACTGTGAGTAATTTTCCGAGCATTGGCACCGTATGCTGTAGCCAGTAATGAGATGTATTAGTTCGGGCTGTTTTAATAACCACGCAGAACTCCAATTGTTTTAAAGATAAGGTTGGGTTTTGGTTAAGGTGAAAAATGACTTGTGAGCTTTCTCGTTATTTTTATGTCAGTCTGGAAGAACATTATAATTATTAGAAATGTCCCCTAAAAAGAACTGCTCTTAAAATGCCCTCATATTCGAAATATGACGAGAAATAGCTGAAGTGCTTGGACCAAACATTCATGCCACATGTGTGTCTTCAGTCCCATATACCAATTTCTGTGCGCATGGCATGCCTTACAGTGAGATTGGGTCAATGTCTTATCATTTTGATGATTCCAAAACCTCACAGTACATGTATTCATCATTCTTATAGACATGATAAACATTTCCCAATCGCTTTGAGACAGATTCTTTCAAAATGTAAGCTCATGACCAGAACTCAACTTTATCTTTAAACAGTCCCACCTACAAACATTCCCTGCAGGGTTTTGAATTATCACCACCAGGTAGTATAATTCGATAATCGAGATTCATGATTCGAAATATGCCATACCTGAGAGCAGAATTATAGATTTTCAAGAAAATTGCTTGATATTTCGGAATATGATCCAAAATGGCCCAGTAGTTTGCCTATTAGGTAGGATTGCTACTGAAATGTTAAAGAGGGGTGGGTTATTAGCATGGGAACGTAATATTTAGAAAAATTGAAGTAATTGAGTTCTATGTTGTCCTGGTTATCTCGGCGGTGTACAAACGAGCTATTGATTTACCACAGTGTGTGTGATTTACTGGTCAGAAAATAGGGTAGTATAGAATGGAGTACCACCATCATTACTACCTTACAACCATCCTCACTACCACTACCACTAACAGCGTGACTACCACACACTAGTTTCATTACTACCACTACCACAACCACCACTACCACCATCAGTATCAAATATCAATATCTTTGCCACTACTACCACCATCACTACTACAACACCGCCACCACCATTACTACCACAATTGTTACAACTTCATTGATTGTAGCTCTACTGATATCCCTATATCCCTGTTTATATCAGGCATAATCTAGTTTCTCTTTAAAAAAAAAAAACAATAATATAAATAAATAAATAAGTAAAATACAGGGTTGGAAAAAGGTTTGGAATATTTTTATTCCACGAATTATTTCTTGTCTTAAACATATCCCTCGTCATTTTAAGTTCTTCTTTGAGGTTCAAATAAAAGATATGTGTCCTTTTTAACTTTAAAAGCACAACATTAAAAATCAGGCTTATCACACAGTGCAGAGGTCCACTTGGAATTCGGAAGCGTATATTTGCTGTTTTTGCAAATGTCTAACGAAAAAGTTAAATAATCAGATACAGTTTAATTGCTATACCGAAGTCCTCAAAATGACTGCAAACTGCACGTAGCTTTTTCAAAATTCCACGTGAAGTACAGAAATGTATAACAAGATGTTCAAACACAAATAGAGCAAATCTGACAACATGTCGTTCATTGGTCAGCCATTGTAACATGTTTAACAATATTACGTAATCTTTGGTACAAGATGGAACAGTAGACTTCATTCAACACAGTTAATCCGATTTGGATGAATTATTCATCACAATATAGTAGAAACTAGCATTTAAAATCAGACATACTCATCGCCAAAAAAATATTCCAAACTTTTTTCCAACCCTGTAAATAAATAAATAAATAAATAAATAAATAGATAAATAGGTAATAATAATGATAATAAAGAACCTAAAAATGGAATGGATCATCGATTACACTCAAAGAATATTATTGTGTGAAATATCAGTATCTAATGTACATCAACATTACATGGAAAGATAACCATGGCAACCTTGCATGATATTGTTCAAGTGTCAAGGGCATTACAAAACGAATGGAGGACAGCAGTTTGCGACGGAGTATGTGTTCCCGCCATTGACCGCAAACTTGGAATGACCTCGCCCTGATTAACTTACCCCAGTCCCGGATGCGGCGGTTAACCTGACAGCTGACTATTGTTTATGGGGCTATCAGTGAAATTGATATGGCAATATTTTGTCATATTTAAACATGTCCGGCTTCCCCTTGTCAAACAGAACTTTTTTTGAAAGTTTAGTTTAGTTTAGTTTTGTTTCGTTTATTTTTTGCAGCCAGTTGGTGTATATCTTAACCCTAACGCCATTGTCAATGATTGTATAATAACTGTATTTCACCCCATGATTTTTTTCTTTTACTTATAGGACAATAAATGAATAAAAATATCCTTCGCAGTTACCGAAAGCAAATCGGTAAATTTTAAAAAGGGCAATAAAGAACAGGGGAAAGCAGGACATAAAAAAAAATAATCAGCAAGATGAATCAGAGAGAGAGAGAGAGAGAGAGGAGGGGGGGGGTCGTATTTCTTCTTTTTACCTCTTTTCTCCATCTTACTTTCACTTTTAAGTAGTAGTGTAGGCGTTACAAATATAGAAAAGATTATCTCAGGACCTGGCCAGAATAAAAAGTGTAAGAAATGAAAAATGAAAGATCCAGAATTGTGAAAACCAAGGGAAAGATAAGAAACTCGTGAAGGTTGAACTGATCGGACTGGTCCCATTTTTGTCTGTTATAATCTACTGAAATCCTTGCATCTGATTGGCTGAGAGCAAATTTGTTGGTAAAAATAACCGACAAGATACTTGGAGGCAGGGGGGGGGGGGGCACCGTTATGGGACTCTTCAAACAAGCATACAGACCGAAGAATATTTTCCATTTTAAAGATGAAGTTGAGTTCTGGTCAAGTGATTATAATGTGAAAGAAATTTGACTAGAAACAATCGGGAAAGGTTAATTATAAGAATTATTGGTTTGGGAATCATCAACGTGATTATGAAATCGACTTGATCTTGCTGAAAGTCAACACACCATGTTCACTGCACACAGAAATGTGTATATGGGACTACACACACATGTGGCATGAAAGACTTGCGCAAAACTGTTCAGCTATTTCACACATTATTTCGAATACGAGGGTATGTGAAGAGCAATCCTTTCTCAGGGGACATTTCTATTATAATATCCTTCCAAACTAAGATTAAAAGAATTAGAAATCTCACAAGTTATCGTCACCTTAACTACAACTGAACCGTCTCTTTAATACATGCTTTACAGATCGAAGGATGTTCCATCGTACTCAGGGAGACCATTTATGGTCAGAAAGGGTTTTTTTTCGAGGTGACTTGACTTCGATGGATCACTTTTGCTTTCAGTTCTGTTTTGATTGTTTTTTCACGCTCTGTTGTACTCATTACACCCAGCCAGATTGTCCATAGTAGTGACATCTTGCAGGAACATTCACAACCTCGTTTTAGAAGAAAATATAAATGGTTTGAGATTGAAACAAAGGATTTTTTGAGAAGTTTGTTGAACTTTCAGGATTACTAGTAACTTGCTCCCTACTCCCAAACAATTCATGGATTTTTATCTACCCCCCCCCCCCAAACCCAACCCAACCCAGGCCATCACTCATTAGTTGTTTGAGGGAATTAAAAACAAATCTTATAGCATATTATATGACGTATTGTGAAATCGAAGAAAAATAGATGGTAACATTTCAGGTGCTTTGGGGGTCTAAATTTACTCCCGGGGTCACAATTAGGGGGGGGGGGGGGGGAGGGGATATTTATTTTTTGCACTTAATTTAGGTATGCCAGATTGGGTTTTGTCGGGGGGGGGGAGGGATACCACCATACCCCTAGATCTATACACACTTTTCTTCCCCCTTTTCGGTACCCCTCTTAGAAATGTCGATAATGTGAAAGATCTTGATCATCTCTCCTTCTCCATGCTCTAAAGGAATAAACATTCCACCACTCTCTTTCCTTCTCTCTCTCTCTCTCTCTCCTTCTCTCTCTCTCCCTTTTCTCTCCTTCTCTTTCTCTCTGTCTCTCTGTCTCTCTATCTCTCTCTCTCTCTCTCTCTCTCATACCGTCAACCAAAACAAGGTGCTATGTGGGCGACAAAATACCATATCTTCCTTGAAATAAACACCCTCCAAACGCAGCATGTCCAAAATTGAGCAAAATATGTCTAATTCGGATAAACTTGTTCCTCTGGTGGGGCCTTCACAGTCCTTGCACCAATGACACCCATTTGCATTGCCCTTCAGCAGGGTATCCAAACTTACAGCATGGTAGGTGAATTCGTATTTTATAAATCGTTCTTTACAAAAGAAGTAGAAAGAAGATAATTTTGATACTTTGACCCCATCATGCTGCTCCGGCAATTAGCAAAATTGTCCAACTTTGAAAACGTGCTGCGTCTCTGTGCGATCCCTACAGATTACTTTTTAACGGAATAACATGAATTTTAAATGACCTACGGAGAGAAAAGAATGTTAATTTGTTCGAAAAGTACAGCAGGTCGCTATAATCTGACACTACGACCCAACATGAAGATTAGCGAAATTCGCTGTAGAAATTTTAAATCATGCGGCGCAGTTTAACACTCCGTATCCAGGTACCTGTAATTTTGCTGACTTGCGTCACTGTCCTGCAATAATGACTACTATTTTGTTGTAAAAAGGGTTTACAAAAATTTGCAAATTGAAATATTGACCTGAACATGCTGTTGCAATGATTACCAGATTTGTAGGTCAAATCACAACAAACAATCGCACTGACCTCTTGCAATTGAAATGAATTGATCAAAGAGCTGCATGCTGACAAGAAAATTGTGAGTTCTATTCTTTTGATTATTTTTCTTTATTGAAACAAACATTCTTTCTTTATTTGCACGATAAGTAGGCAATTTCGACCCATTTCTTAATTCTGATATAGCAAACTTTTGGTGATTTCTGTGTTTTGCTTGGATGTCTAATTTCCTTTAGGACTATAACCATGCATTGAACGATTATGCAAAGTCACTTTTCAATTTTTAAGCAAATATTCTTTATTGCATGATAGTTTTAAAAAGTGCCACTCATTTCTACTAATAAAAACAATAAATAATGATAAATCATGTTTATTATGTTATGAAGATTTGGCTTATTTCTTATTCATTCATATGTTAATCATTTTATATATTCCCTTTATTTATATATTTATTAATTTGAGTTGATTATATCTATTTTTTCGTTGGGGG
Organism: Heliocidaris erythrogramma; assembly: GCA_025617745.1. Classification (NCBI taxonomy): domain Eukaryota; kingdom Metazoa; phylum Echinodermata; class Echinoidea; order Camarodonta; family Echinometridae; genus Heliocidaris; species Heliocidaris erythrogramma. Next base: position 19,934,294 of record CM046862.1, read on the forward strand.
GGGGGGTGTAAATGGAAGTATGACATGTTCAGTGATATCCGTTATGCACACCTGGGGGCGTTTCATCAAGTGTCTTGTCGGTGATTTTTACCAACAAATTTGCTCTCAGCCAATCAGATGCAAGGATTTCAGTAGCTTATAACAGTTATTGCAACTTGTCATTGATGACAAGTTTTATGAAACAAGGCCCAGATCCTTGCAATGATATTCATGCTTATGGAGTCGATGAATATATTCTGTTATAAAAGAAGAATAACTAGTCTCCGAGATTTCCTGAAGAGCTCTACTTTGAGGGCACTCATATCTTGGCAGGCAATTTGAGAAATGGAAGGTCACACATTTGGTTCCCAGATGGGCCATTGTAGCCTGATTTCAAGTCAAACTGAATTTTCCCGGTCTCACTGAAAATTAAGTAGGGTATGGAGTAGAAAGACTAACCCTAATTGTTCTTGTATATACCCAAAGAAAACAGAATTTAGGTTATATTCTCGAGACTCAGTTCGACGCATTTTAATGGAGAGGAGTTGAAAACTAATATTGCCTGGTTACTAGGCTAGGCTCCCTGAAAAATGTTTCCAGAGCACGACACAGGGGATTTAAAGATTTTCATAAAAGAGCGACAATTTTCACAAATATTCTTTTTTTTTTCTTTTAAGGAGAGTGGAAATTCGAAGGCCCAATTCCAGATACCGGCTTGATCAAGATATCTTATCTAGGACAAGAGCTTTGTCACAAGTCATGCAGGGATTTGAAGCACAATTTGAGATTGCTATTGCATTTCCTTTCGAGGTAGCGCGTGAGCAAAAGACGTTTGAAAGGTGGAAAATCATGTACATATTACGTTCTGTTCATACCACCCCAGACCAGTAAACCAACAAACAAACATCCTAATCATCCAGTAGACGGACAGCCCACGAATACGACATGGTCTCGTGAATCTTCAGAAAAATCGTCACCGAGGGCCTGCGAGACCGACATGTCGGTCTAGTGGGCCCACAGTAAACTTTTCAGGAGACACGCGAGGTGTCGGTCACTGTAGCACCCCCTTAAAAAAATGTCAACTCTCACAATCCATGCAAATGAAAACTGGATAGCAAAAGCTGCAAATCTCTCAAAATTAATTAAACGGTAAATGTTTAAAAGACCAATTATGAATCTCAAAGTCAAGGGAATGTGAAATTCAAAATATTGTCCCCTATTGCATATGCATGTTGGCGATTTTCGTTACCCGTAATTTCATCCAATTTTTGCCGATCAAAATAACCCATGATGATTGAGAATCGTCAACTATAATTCATGATAAAAGATTAAGCATAATTAATAACAATTGTTTTTCTTGAAATGTTTTACCATTGCTTCAGGTTGCGTGCTAGGGGAATGTCTTCGCCATGAGACACGAACTGGAAAAACGGGGGACAACATTTTATTTTTCAGCAAAAGAAATGAAAACAACATCTTCCTTGTATATTGTGGTGGTGAACCTGAGCCCATGCTCACACGTGACCTCTATTCGCGAATCCTCGTAAAAGAAATAATCTTGGGCCCGTTTCTGTTTTGTTTCAAGTTACGGCAGCTCGAAAATTCGAAGCATGTTTTCGTAAGATAAAACTTAATATTCGAAGAGGGTGGTCGCACATATTTGTGGCGGTTAATATTGGTCCTATCGACAAGGCACATGCGAATGATTCGATAAACATGGAAAGTTCAAATGCACTCATAAAAAAAGAAAAAGTTTGTCAAAGTTGATGTTTGAAAGCAGTGAAACTGGGACATCAAACTTACAAATGGAAAATGGACGGTAATGGAGAATATGGATGGTGTGAGAGAACGTGTACAAGAGAGAGAGAGAGAGGGGGGGGGGGGTGAGAAGCGGAGGGTGTAACGGGAATGGGAGGGGGGGTAATGCACAGGTTGTGAAGGGGGCAGACAGAGACAAGTAATCGGGGAAGAAAAGAACTGTGGACATTGTATAGATTAAAAATGTAGTCTACTTCCCCCAAAACAAAACAAAACATAACAAAACAAACAAAAACATTCAAATAATGCATATGTAGGGCTAAAACCAATATATAAAGGGCCGGTCACATTTGTCCGATAACGTAACGATAACGATAACGATATTTTGAATTAACTATAATTATGCTCGTGTCTGTTAATAGTAGTAGGGCAGCTCTAGGCTGTTCCTTTAATAAAAAATCTCGATATCGTTATCGTTTTCGGACATATGTGACCAGCCCTTAGGTCAGATGATTTGCGCACATCGGTGGAACTTGATTGATAAGCATGATTTTGCGAAGAGGATTTCTTTTTGGTTGTTTTTTTTCATGGAGAAGTGGCGGTTCATGCCTTCAAGTAACGGTACCAATAATTATACCAGATACCAGTATTCATAATATAGGCTGAAGAATTAATGAAAAAACCTGGGAAATGATGGTGAAATAGCTGTTAAAAGGAAAGATTTAATCTGGGAAAGACCACATGCTGCACAAGCTGGCGAACAAAATTAATGAGACTTAAGAGGGGGTAAGCTTTATTCTAATCGGGATTAATCGATCTGATGATCTGTAGAGGATTATTATTTGAACCGCTTAATCTGTCTGTCTAGATTATACCCTATACCGTTATAATTTGAAAACAAATACCTTCCCAGTTTATAAGAAAGCTTTGGAATTCATCGCATCATCGTTTAATCCTTTCAAAAATCCATACCTTAATATACCTTCATATAAATTTGCATGCACAGCAGCAAGATCACAGATTTCGTCATGTGTCCCACGTTATATGGTGTAAAGCTTTCAGGTCTATTATTTACTTTTTTCTAAAACATAATTCAATTAGTTTAGTTTAGATTCATTGATAATAATCTGGAATTTATTTATAAAAATTGCAATGTGGTTTCTGTTAGCAGTGCATGCAGCAGGTCTTGAATGAAATACAGCAAAGCCGTTTATAGACTCTTTTTATTCGTTTTATTCAGGTATTTACATATTCTCCATTGCATGTTAGTTATGCCCTTCGTAAAGGTTAACTTAGACTTTATATTTTAATATCTGTATGTCTCTCCCTCGCTGTCTGTCTTCCCCTCCCCTCCTCTCTCTCTCTCTCTCTTTCTCACACACACACACACACCCTCTCTCTCTCTCTCTCAAGCAAGCAAGCAAGCAAACAAACAAGCAAGTATTAACATAAAATCATTACTTTTATTAAATACCACAAGACACTGTTTATGAAATTCATGAAAACTTCAAGAGAAAATCCATCATTTAACTGCAACCTACAAACCCATTGCCCCCCCCCCCCCCCCCCACACACACACACATAAACACACCCAGCACTATAAGCTTGGAAAGTGTAATGTTCTTGACCATAATTGTATCCAAAACAAATTTTGACCAACATAACTTAGGGGTAAACGATGTAAACAAGTATTCAACTTGTTAAAATTATTTATACCAAACAATTTACTGTGCAACACTCAGCCCTATGTTACCCGCCAAATCCCGATTAGTGAGTCGCCGAAGAAATCGATTCGCACTAATGCTCATTGGGATTATTCTGTGTCGTCTGCTGCAAACTATTCCGTTTTTTCTTGAATATTTTGTTTGTTTGTTTGTCTGGAATTGGGGTAATTTCCGGATGAAAGTTGAATCTAACTCTTCATTCGGCAAACAAGTCATTTATACCAAATGCCAGGCTGGCTAACATGGCTAACGTAAAGAAGGGAATGGGAACTGAGCAACGTGTTCAGCCATGGAGCTCCATAGCTCAGTCGAATTCTTTACAATTACAAAAGATGAAAAAGAAGAATTTAATCGAAGAAAAAACATCAAATAACTAATAAACTTACTAACAAATAAACAAACTTTCATACATCTGTTGCATTTCAATTGAGGGGTTACAATGTGGCTTTGCTTGAAATCCCGTACTTTAATTAAGATCACGAATCTCTGCTAAAACAGCAAACTTTGACAAGTTTGTCCCAAGTCATCTGGCTTTCCAGAACATTACCGGCTGGTCAGGTTGTAAGTCATTCAATTAAAGTTCAACACATCCCCCGTTTGTATCCTCCCATCATCCATTCATTAGCCAACTTGAGTAACTTTTGATTGTCTTTAGAACTTTTGAATGTTTTTTTTTCTTTCTTTCTATTTGTAAAGATTAGGTTAAGCTCAACGCCCAAACTGTCAATCTTACTTTAGCCTTTATCTGTCAGTCAACAAAATGACATCTTTATCTCTCGACTATCATGTCTCTTCCTTCCGGCTAAGGCTTGACCTATGACCTATACACATGGTGGCCCTTCCCACATTCAGACTTCATTTTCTGACAAGCAGCTAGCTGTCAAAACAGTCCATTAACATATGGGAAGAATGTTGTGGATCATGTACGATAAACCATTTTGTAAAGAATACATGGAAACAAACAAAACACAAACACAAAACAAAGCAAAACAAAACAAAACGAAGCACACAGCATTATAAGGGCCAGAACTGTAATGATTTTAACATGAATAATTTGAAATCAGCCAAATTTGGGTTTCAAATTTGTCGATTTTTAAAAAAATCCTTTTTCCATTTTTCTTCCATTCTCATTCCTTCTCCATTCACTTCTTCTTCTGTTTTTGTTTTGTTTTTGATTAGTTCTTATTTTTTTAATAGTTCTTTTGCCTATTTTCCCTCTCCTCTGTCTATCATCTGTGCATCTCTCTCCTAATTCACCCCCCCCCCTCTCTCTCCTTTTCTCTTTTTCTGAGAGCAGTGGCATAGTGAAAGGGAAAGTGACACGTGCCCCCAATCAAATGTTGAAAAAAAGAAAGGGGGGAAAGAAAGATAAAACCAGATAAAGAGAACGGGAGAAGGGCAAGGCTATACATACATAAATAAGATGATTGCACCAACGTCCACACCCTTACCCTCGCAACGGCCCAGTTCTCTGGTATTTTATTCACCTAGTAAGACCGATGCCGCCCCCACGCCAAAGCCCCCCCCCCCCTCACTTGGACCTACGCTACGCCACAATACGAAAGCATGCCAACATAATGTCAGGTCTGAGACTACACAAACGCAACAAGGTAAACAGACCGAGTCAGTATGGCGCAACCCACTCTGATAATTTTAGGCACGAATCTAAACAGCGCAAACAGAGGTCTATTTTGTTCCAAAACTTGCGATATCTTGAGTAAACCTAACGAAGTGTTTGAATGACGGGGAAAGGTGTGGCGACCCCTGACATCGTTCCCTACTAAACCGACGCCACACAAGAGAAAAAGTCATAAGTCATGATCATATAATGCATAGGTTACTTGTTCACGTTTAACGGAAATCGTATCCTGTTACTTATAAATTTAGCGATGACACTTTGAAGTAATCACGTTCTCATTTCGTATCCAGAAAGTTATCCCCTACGACAAAAAAAACCCTCTAGAAAAAGTATCCCCAGACAACTACCGCCCCCGGACAATAACGCACGGTCAACTACCTCCTAGATCAATTACCCTTGGGCAACTACACTACTGGATAACAGGGATAACTATCGTAGGGTGCGTTTATGCTTACTTTTGAAGGCAAAATTAGCCTTTTGAAACACTCATCGTAAACGCACTTCCACGGGGTACTGTTTATGCTTCCCTTCTCCAGGCGAATTCGGGCTCTGCGCAGCTGGATTCGCAAACCTGCACCGTGCATGGTACGTTGACCCCGGGAGGGCAGGTCAAGTTGGGGCGCGCGCTTTTTCGAAAATGTATGTATATACTTGATATTTTCGTGTCGCGATCTCGCACTCAACTGTCGCCTTTCTCGGTCTCGATTTACGGTTATTATTTCAGCTATTTACGTCTATTATTTCGGTTATTACGTCCGTGGATCATGGTGGGAAAAGTGAGAGCCGACCAATACTGTCACTGACCGGGTACAAGTAATTACAAATGGCAGTCTCGCCCATCTCTCAACTCAACATTACGTTAAAATAGATTTACCACAAAGTATCGGTTCGATATAAACATAAATCTACCTGTATTGTGTTGATTTTGTCCCTGCATGCTTGCCCGGTTCTCCTTGGAAACCCTGTAGCCACAAGCTGGTCTGCCAATTGGTCATATATGGGTTTGTTCCTCGTCAACCCATTCATCATCTTGTATTTCGGGTTCGGACCAAGCGAGGAGAAGGGCCCTCATTTCCTTTTCGCTGTAGTTTGAGCCCTTGACACTCATTTCAACACAATGATATAAATATGGAAAAGTACTAGTATTATTAATAAAAACTGTTAAATCTTGCTCGGATGACGTCTATATGCTCAAGCTTGAGAGAAAAAAAAACAAGCATTGCATAATATTGTGTACCGTTAGCGGCGCGCGGATTTTCAGGTGAATCGGAAATATGTTTATTATGACATCATTTAAACGGTTTACAAATGATTGTGCGTTTAATACGATAAAAACTACTTTCGAAAAGTAAACTCAAGACAATTTCAATAGCCCTGCCTATCAACTTTAGAAATGTGCGAACATTACAATGGTGTATTACATAATCCGAACCTGATTTCTATGGCCAGTACAAAGGTCTTTGAAATTGCCGTTGAGTTTATTTTTCGAAAGTAGTTCTTATCGTGTTGTTTATGCTTCCCCAGAAACCGTCTTTCTGCAGAAACGCCGATCGTAAACGCACCTTTTTGTGCGTTTACGATCGGCCTTTACGATCGGCGATTATACGAAATTGAGAAAGGAAGCAATGAACTAAACGCGTAACAAAAGCCTCATTCTGGCCTGAAAAGGGTGAGCATAATAAACGCACTGTTATAGTGGTGATTGTCCCAGAGGGTTGTTGTGCTAGGGGGTAATCGTCCGGGAGTTAGTTGTCCTCATACTAATTACTTTGCCTGCGTGTTGTGCAGTCCCAGGTATGGACTGTCCTAATTGAATGAAAGGGGGAAAAGATAAGTCTCGATAATACCCATTAAACTTCCTACCCCCATCAAGGAGTTATAACTCCTTGCCCCCATTAAGCCCGGCTTAAGATTAAGGCCCGTTAAGCAGAATAATAAAAAGAATTTAATCAAGGAGTAATCACAGAACAGATAACTCCTTGATGTAATCGATATTATGTTAAGAAACTTGTTTACATGACTGTTTTCGCATGATCAAACAGAAAGATTGCCCCAAACCTTTCAGAAACACCTGAGTTTGAAGACTTTTAATTCTTCGTCTTTTCTCTTTTTTCTTGTCAATTTTTAAGGAAGAGAATAGGCTCGTAATCTGGGTGTTACTCATCGCTTTAACATGGCAGTAAATAATTTAAGCTCTTTTGTGGGGGTATTTTTCTAGGTAATTGAACTTAAATCTTATTGGAAGTTTGGTATGTCTATTTTGCTGTGACAGTATTTTTGAGTGCAATACTGCCAACATCGTCAACTTGGAAATGCATAAATCCTTCTGGTTTTAAAAGAAAAGCAAAAAGAAGTGTAAAAAGATAATTCTATATACCGCATTTCAAAAAATGGGCTCAATCGTGTCAATCACAACCAATTTTTAAATTTAGAATTGCATACTATGCTAGATGTACACAATACACATATTTCTGATGATACCATGCTCTACAATATACATTATATGTTTATGAACATAATATTGATGTATATCAATGATGTTCAATAAATACAATACAATACAATACAAAACAATGCAAACACAATTATAAGACAGAAAGAAAGAACAAGCAACAAGTAGTATTGCAATGGCGTTAAAACAATATATGATTGTATTGTTGCTTATCTTTTTTCCCCACTGAGCACGTGGATTATAAAATCAATTGAACGGTCAGAATCATTGAATAAGATTCTTTGACCACTCATTAGTATACCTGTCATTATTTAAATTACCGCAGTGAATCGTGGCATTTTGACTTAGCGTATAACAGGTAAAGATGCAATAAGACAGAGAGGGAAGGGAAGAGAGAAGTATAAATAAAGACAGACAGACAGACAGACAGACAGTGGTTTAATTTCTGTAGTAGGCCCATTCACTTTCGCCTTTTAATGTTTAATAAGTATGTTTTTTACGTGCATGTCTCCGGTAACCTTTCGTACACATACATTCTTTTCTTCACCTCTTGTTACAAAGTTTTTCTTTCTTGTTTTTTTTTCTGTGAATGCAAATAAATTTCAACGTCTATCTTTATACTGTGACTCACCGGTTTAATATCCTAGCTACAGTGGGTTACCTGTCGACGCTATGTTCTGTTTATTTGTTCCAAATTAGTTCTTTTTATTTAGTTTTGAAAAGAAAACACTTGAAAAGGGTCAAAATCCCAGTTAAATAACTCTCTGCTGTAGGTCGAGTAAACGTCGTGTGACTCACCGACCTCATTTTGCCGAAGGTGTCGAAGTTAGCCAACCGGAGACAGGCAGGTAATACCACGGACCTCTCTAGTAGGTCCATGAAGAGAGGTCCATGGAAATACCAATGAGTTTGGTAGCATCCTGAATCTCAAGAAAGGTTAGAATTGATATAAAATATTAATTTCAGAGCCGCCCACTCCACCCCCTTTTAACTCAGCCTTATACATGTATAACTCAGCCTTATACATGTATTTTAGGTTAAGTTTATATGCAATTGAATTGTAAGCGCCTTGAGCACCCTTTGGGTGGATATGTTTTTGCGCATTATAAGTGTCTATATTATTATTATTATTATTACCCATTCCCCGCCTGCATGGTCTGACTGTCTGTCGGTATGTTATGTATAAACGCGTTGTCTGTCTGTCTGTCGGTCGGTCTTTCTGCCTTTTTGAAAGTACGTATGCTGTCATTATGTAACACTGATCTCTACACGGTTTGTACATTAATTCCTCGTGTGTAGTTTGTTTACTTTCAATCAACATCGACGTGGGTCCGATTGCAATTGCTTTCAATATTACCTGTATCTATTACTCTATTTCATTTTCCGTAACGTATATCCTCAGCGATGTTTAATCTTCCTGATTTTTACGCTATCCAATTTATGTCCGTGGTTTTCTGTTCGCCACTCATTTCTATCATGAAGCTACAAACCAAGCTTCATGTTTCTATAAACATTATGTTATGTTTAGCTCAAAGTTTGCAGAGAGTTTAAGCAAGGAGGTGGCGGAGATATGTTACGCAATTCTATTCATCGGGGGGGGGGGGGGTATGACCTATTGTTATATCCCCCCCCCCCCCCCATGAAAATAATTTCCTGCATATTTCCTCCCATGCCGTCGCTATACCTGTATTTCAAAACATAATTTTCCAATACAATAATACTGAACACCATGAGAAGCGAATGAGAATGGAATAAAATCAGACAGATACCAGCAACATTGCATGCACATAAATCAAAACGTCCAATTAATCTGTTTGCTCGGAAATGGAGTCACCGGGCTATTAGAATGATGTTTGAAGATGAACAACTCCGCGTAATCAAGAATCAGTAATTTTTAAGCCCGACCATTAAAATATCTAACATTTTGTTGCCGATTTGGCCCATTGATCTGACCAGAAAAACACACGACCGCACGTCATTTTGATGGGTTTATTTTTGAAAGGTCGCAAACACAGGTATTTGTGAACGAAGAGTATAAAACAAAATAGATTGAATGAAAACAGATTTGAAATTCCTTCTGCGGTTATACACACACCTGTATCTTACTTTGAAAAAGGTGCTCACATTGCCGCATTTTCTTGTTGTTTTAGAATTTAGAATACTGCCATTTTTGCAATATAATGAGCGTGGGATGTCTATGGCACGACATTAACATGATTCACATTGACGGAGTCGGGATTTATATACTACGACAGTACTTGGTTGTCGGCTCAAGCTTGGTGGTACATGTATTAATTAACCTATAAGCGATTGTGGGAACATGCTTTTTTGAGTGGCGTCTCGAAGAAAAACACTGTCTGAAGACGCATGTACATACCACTGTCGCGTTCTTGTTTTGAAATTCTTGTTTTTAATCCTTATTTACAGGTTAGATAATGAATGTTATGCTGAAGAATGCAGCTTGTTTATAAGAAATCAATTAGTATGATGTATTTTCGTCGAGCTTTGATAATCTTTTCAATGTTCCGTGGCAAAAACAACAACATAAACAACTGAAATAACTTCAAGGATTAAGAATGTTCTCTTCTTCGCAATACGACCACACACCCCTCCAAAAACGGGGGACTCTTCTTGTTTCTTTCTTTCTTTCTCTATTTCTTTCTTTCTCTCTATCTCTCTCTTTCTATTTTTAACCTGTATTGACCATGTTGACAAATATGAAACTTGTCAAATGTTCAGAAGGTCAGAATAATAGTTAGATCTATACCCACAATACTTCCTCCTCTTTTTGAAATGATTGATGAATTACTAGGTGTGTGAATTATCAAGATATTACTTTTTATTTTTGTTCTCTTCTCTATTTCCGGATCCATTATTTCCTTGTTCTTATTCTATTTGCAATTCTTTACAACCGTCCCTCCAACGGAACTGGCTGCATGATAATTGATATATTTTATGATCCTGTTTTGTTGTCATAAACAAACACTGAACATGGGAGAGCAGTCCATCAAAATAATGTAAACAAAGATGATAAATGGGAAGATTTTTTTTCAGCGAAAGGTGGGGGGGGGGGGGTGTATATTCAAAGTGTAGATACAAATATAGATTTCAAGGAGTACTGCGATATAGGTCTGATTCTCGCTCCGTGTTACATCCTTCATGTTCTTGGACAAGGTGTTTTGCACACATTTGTCCCTCTTAACAACTCAAGTGGGTAATAATAATTGCAGGAGCCACAGGAAGAGCAGTATTAAAGATAAAGTCGAGTTCTGGTCATGAGATTGAATTATGAAAGAAACTGGCTTAAAGCATTTGGGAAAGGTTGATTATACAGCAAATAAGAATTGGTGTATGGTGTAAGGTTTTGGAATCACCAAAGTGATAAGAATTTGACTCAATCCCGCCGAGAGTCACATGCACTACACACAGAAATGACTGTGCTAAACCTAACCTAAATCTCTTGACGAAATGAAGTATGGGGCAAATGTCCCCGGAATATATTTTGATGACCTCTACACGGCAACCACAATATGGTTAAAAACAAACCCCTTTACAAACGACGACGACGACGATGACAACGACAATGACGAAGCACGAATCTAACGACGTCGATAGCAACTGGGCGCTGAGACAAATAGACCCCGAAGACCACTCAGTTGGGATTAACAAATCTTTAAGGGGATTAAATCTTGAAAACTCAATGCGTCGAACATGACGTAATCTAGTAGAGTCGAGGAATTAACCAAACCGGTGTCTCGACATAAATCCAGACTTAATTCCAACCAGAGGTGCAAATCAATCATAACTGATTAGACCATGAGCTCCTACCAGGGAAGTCTTACTTCTTGCTTCTTGCAAGGAAAACACAAAATCGAAAAAAAAAATAATAAGTCACGGCTGGGCGCATTAAACTTTCATTATAATTAGTCGTCCTTTCCAAAATACACCCCACTACTCTGAATGTTTTCTTAAATCATAATTTTCTATTTGTTAAAGTTATAAAAGATAATTTTCTTCATTTTTTGGTCGTAGATGTATTTGTTACTTGTAATTTCGGAATGAATTCCTTGCAAAATTACCAGGTTGAATTACATCACACCTTCACCCTATATCTGACCAAAAATTTGGCTTACACTATTTTGAGGTGAATCCAACATGTATTTTACAAAATGATGATTAAACAAGACTTTCACATCGAAAAGAGGGAGCCTAACATTGTTTAGTGATTGATCGCCTGAAACTTTAGATTTTACACTATCTTGAAAGATTTCTCTGAACATAATAAACGATGGCAAATTAGTGGGGTCTATGATGAAGGTGATAATTATATACAAATACAACAAACGATAAAAACCACAACATTGTGAAGGAGGGTAGGTGTAGTCTGCAAGCACAGACCCTAATTTTGATATCTGATCAGATAATCATTTTTGTCTTAAGAGAAGCCTAACCCAGCTACCTACTGGTCGTGTTCTGTGTCTGGACCACCTATAGTACATGGTCCATCGTTGTCTTACGCTGCAGACATTCTTTTACGACTGACCAGGGTTTGTTTCTGCAAACTAGGGAGGGAAGGGGTGAGAAAGGCAAGCGCGGTTATATTAGGACAGATGAGGTCCACTATAAGCTATAGAAGCTGGATTAGCATTTTCGCGTTCGTCTTTTGCGGTTGATGTTGTAAACGTGCTGAACTATAGAACATGTATCTGAAATCCCTTGTGAATTATTCATGTCACTATTTTGTTAATTTGGTGTCGAAAAAAACAAACTTCTGACGTCAAAAGAGAAAACCGCAGGACAATTCATGTTGCCATGACTGACATGAAAATACTTAAAAATGAAATCTGCCAAGAAAAAATTTACTGTGTATGTTTGCGTTGTTGATGTTGTTGCTCAGATATTCAGTTTGAATGTCATTCGATTTTGAATAAAGTTCAGAGCCTGGGAAATGCACTGACAACAAGGGTACATGCAATCTATTTCATCATCTTGAAGAAATTCCCTCCAGTTCAATATTTCTTTAATGCAGTCCTAAGTGTACTGACACTAACGAGGTGCTTGGTGAAGGCGCATTCATGTAAATTTAATCCAAGTGATTATTTTAGAAAGGACATTTTGAAGATTTGTTTTTTTCTTGAAGAAGAAAGCGATGCATGCCAGGGTAGTTTGCAGGCACAAGCCCTGGTCAGTCGTGAAAGAAGTTCTGCACTGTAAGACTACCATAGGCCCAGTATGACACGACCAGTAGGTAGCTGGGTTAGGCTTCTCTCAGGATACAATGATTTTCTGATAAAGTGTCAAATTAGGGTCTGTGCTTGCAGACTACATGTCAGGGGACATTGCTATCGGGATGAAGAAAAAAAAGAGAGCCAAAACTGGATGGACCACATTGTAGTAATTACAATAGCAATAAACCAAAAGGTTATAAAGAAACACATTGATCGGGTCAGAATATCAGGGGACCCAAACTTTGGAAGTCCTCCCCGAGAAAAAAATATAGCAGTCGAGGAAATTAGGTGGGGAAGTTTACTTGGTGCCGAAAACGAGATTTCTCTGTTAAAAAATAACAGTTCTAACCACTGACCAAAAGTAGCTACGCGTCTTTAAATATTATTCTGTTTTCTTTTTGTTAGCCAATATTGTGAATTAATTGTAATAAATAATGCACAACCGGGTGAATTTGGGGGTATCCAAGCGCCTAGAGTAGAATAGCCCCCTCTGCCTAGGGTAGATTTTTTTTCTTTTCCGCCCATAAACGAGCACTGTGACCTAATTTGGTGACATTCCTTTACCTGAGTTTTTGGAAGCTCGCGATAAGGGGTGAAGATTTGACCCCCACCGTGACCCCGAGGTAAACAGAGGAGAGAGATCAACGAGAAGGGACACAGAACTTCCTGTTCGACTTGTTAAAGTGATTTGGTAACTTTGTAGAGGCTTGATAAATTTGAGCTGCCTGGCCTTACATGCTATCAGTGTATGTAATATGGTGTAAAAATGAAGCCAAGAAAAAAAGCACTTCAAAATCATCATGTGCTTCATAAAGTAAACATATGCAAGTGACCGGAAATGCCAGACTCATTTTCCCCCATAGACTCAGTGTTAGACTAAAGCGTATGGCCATACGCTTTCGTAAATGGGAGTATTCAGTCATAGATATCTTAATAATAGCATTATATATTTGAAAACCTTTATATGCCTGGCTATTTATTTATCCTTCTGAACATTTACAAGACAGATAACAAAATTCAACAATTTATTAAATCAAGCCTCCACAAAGTTACCGAATGCCTGTAAAGGCTCTACCAGGGATTTACCGGAGGCAAACTTTCCTCCAATATAATAATTTTTAATATTTTGCTCTTATCTGATTTTCTAAAAACGTTACTTTAGTGATCAAACTTGCACAGTAGGAGACGTAATAGCCCAGGACAAAACCAAATTACTGGCAGAGCATAAATCAAGAAGTATTGCACAAAAATACAGCATTTAATAACGAACGAACATGTTATCAAAGAAAAAAAAAAGGACAGATTTGAAGGAATTGATTTGCATTTGGAAATAATGGTATCTTTAGATCATATACTGTAAGTGTAAATAAACTATATACATGTAGGCCTAGCGTCCTTTAATTTTCAGGAAAACCTTGCATTTCAACCACGCCTATACAGGGGCAGGTCGGGGGGGGGGGGGGGCGAATCGGCTGCCCGCCCTCCTTTTTTGAAACCCAACTGGCATACCTTAAGTACACAATTAAAAAAAAATTCCTCCTTAATTGTGTTCTTTTCCGGCAGTGTGCCCCCTCTTTAACAAAATCCTGGATCCGCCCCTGCCTTTATTTTAAAACTATGTTTTACTTTGTTTGAATTATTGTATTTCCATGAGGTAAAAGGGCTAAATTTAGCTGCTTGTACTTATAGGTATTTGCAGTTCATCTGTAAGATTTTCTTCATTCTCTCATAATACTCAGTTCATATCGTATGTACGGTCGTATATTTTAAATGTTTTGTATAAGCATTCATAATTGTATAGTTATCATTTATGCAAACTAAAATTAATGAAATACATAGCTCTTTCCAACTTCTCTGATGTCGCTCGGCTATACCTTTTGAAGATGCCATTATTGGTTAAATTTGAAATTACAAACTTAAGCGGGAAATCAATTCTCTCATGACTTAGCAAAAATAAATTTCAAACCCTTTTTATCTACTCAAAAGTATAGCCTATTAGTTTGATACGATCTGCCAAAATATTCCATAAAATCAGTATAATTAAATTAAAGAAGACTTTCCAATGATTATAAATAGCGAGGAATCATTATGGTTTGTCTAAATATCCCCAAACTAAACTCTCTGTGAACTTTATTGTAATCTCTCTTTCTCATTTTCTTTCTATACCTCTCTTTATAAGCTATACATTATCTCTCTCTCTCACTTTCCTTTCTTTCTATCTCTTTCATAAACATTTTCTCAATCATTCCTAATTATATTCTGACAAAAAAAGAGGTTACAAAATGTCATACCGAGAAAATTCTCTTTTTAATCCGCTCCAAATAATATAACATCAAAATAAATCTCAGAGCGCTAGCCTGCATGCAACCCCGAACATCAACAAGACATGTCCTATGAAGAAAAAAAAATACAATCCGAACTCCACTATCATTAGAAACTCTATACATATATTTTTCGTACAATAACATTTACCTGGTGTCATATTTGACCCCGAAATCAACTTGCCTTTATAACTTTTCTTGAAAGAAAAAAACAAGTCGGAGAAATAATCGTTTGGGTTGTTATACTTAGGAGGGGGATAATAATACAGAAGCCCTATGAAAATGCCTTGGAATTGATCGAAAAGGGTTCGTTTAACTCTGCTGAATGGGTGTGATTTCCACAATGAACTCACTCGCTAATTACTCGATGAAAAGGCCGAACTATTAACCTTATTTTGTGTACAGAATAAGAGATGATAAATGAGACGTTTTTCTAGCCTCGGGACTTCGAGCAGAGGTCAGTGTGCTTTGGAAGAAAAGGCAGAGACTTTGGCATTTAGAAGAGAACAGATTGGTAGTTATTGGGAGTTACGTGGTATGAAAACTGCTTATTATCTGCGTTGTGAATTAAAAGGAGAAAAGGTTAAAGAGGGTAATTCTATTCTCCCTTCACAAATAGGATGTCACCAACCCCTTATCGCTTTAGCTTGCATTCAATCCGCAGTAGCTCGTTTCAGAATCATTAGTCATTATAATGGTTCATTACGATATCGGTCTATAAACACGAGGATGTATGTTTAGTTAATGTTCTGAATGTGTATAACACAGACCACTTGGTGTGTGGGGGGGGGGGGGGGGGGATATCCCCCTTCGCATCAGGGATGTTATGACGGATTTTAAGTTACTTTCATGAAATAATTGATATCAGAGGTGTTCACATTCCGACAAGATGATGGTGAAATGAAGGGAAACATATTATCAAATTTAACATTTTTGTGTAATATTATTGGGTTACACAAACTTATCTCTGGATCCGGAATGGAGAAAGAGATCTATGATGAGATCTGGATCTATGTGCACTGGAGTCTTGTTAGCGTGGTTAACGTTTATTACTTTTTGAGGTTCGCATTGAACATGTTGCACCTTTTGGAGCTCTTGTTTCGGGTTTGAAATGCTGCACGGAGTCCGGATTGACATTAATTTTTGGGGTCCATGCACACCGAGTCCCTTGTTAACCCCGCATATATTCTGTAATTAAAGAGCGCAATTATCATGATTATGTATTTCACCCATCCGAAATATTAGTTTGGTATAAGTTATGCAATTTATTATGTAGTTGGGGTCAATAAGATGTGCACGGTGGCAATCAAATGAGCTTACCTTTCATTTCCAAAATATATTCTGTCGACAAGCTGAGGTTTGGTTTAACGGAATGCAGTGTAGCTCTTTATTTAGTCAGTGAGTCATTTTTGTTTTATTATATTGTATTTCACCGTTTTAAGTACATGGAACTTGTACGAATCAATAGAGAAAAGATTCAGAATGTTGACTTGTGAAGTGTTCGTGCGTGCATTCGATCGTTTTCGATGCTTTGAGCAAATGAGCAGTGTATCTATACCAACAATACAACCTATTCAGATAGATAAACCACAATTGTATGAGAAATATAGTTTGAATGAAAGCACTATAATCATGATAGTTAGTCATCAGTAACTATGTTGAAAAGTCTTTGCAAAATATAGTTCTTTTTACGTATAGTCTGTTAGTATGCATTTCGTACACTTTTCCCCCTTTGCCTCGCAAAGTTTATTAGTTCAGTCCCATATTATCGAATCCGTGTGAGCATTTCGAGATTATGAGTCAACATAAGAGTCTATATAAAAAACTTTCCACTCCAGTTATTTTGAAAGGAGATCTTGCAAAGTGGTTTCACAGACAATAGGCGGTATCTTGTTCGAGGTTAATAGTTAATAGACTATCAAAAAATTCACTAGACTATATCTTACAGAGAAGGTAGTGTTCGGGTAAAGGCGAAAAAAAATATCAGTTCTCTCATTATTTTTATGTCAGTTTGAAAGAATAACATAGAAGAAAATATGTCCATTGTAAAGGATTGCTCTTATAACATGCCC
Source organism: Heliocidaris erythrogramma (assembly GCA_025617745.1). NCBI lineage: Eukaryota > Metazoa > Echinodermata > Echinoidea > Camarodonta > Echinometridae > Heliocidaris > Heliocidaris erythrogramma. The sequence continues at coordinate 19,951,467 of CM046862.1, forward strand.
CCCATATACAGTATGACGAGCAATATCTGAAAAGTTTGGAGCAAACAGCAAATTTTCATGCCACATAATTGTGTGTAGTCCCACATACCCATATTTGTGCGTTGTGAATGTGACTTCCAGCAAAAGTGAGCCATTTCGAATGGATAATTCCCAAACCTTATAGTACGCACCAATCAAACTTTGACAGTTTCATTGATATTACAAAAACCAGTACTTAACTTTATCTTGATAGTCTAAAAACTTAAGTGTTGTATATAGCACTTTTTGAGGGCATGCATAGGGACTGCACTCAGAGTGCTATTGAATGCACTCAGCGTGCTATTTCAGCACTTTCACGGGAGCTGGACCGGCTCCTTAAACTGCTAAACATTCATTTAAAAAAAAAAATCGTGATTTTGGCGAGCCTCGAACCAGGGTCCGCTGATTGAGAATTGCTGGCATTACCGCTAGACTAACTCACATCGTACGATTTAGAGCAGATCATATTGTTACATAGTGAATTTACGACACCGCATAGTTCATGTTATCTAGTTGACTCCCATGACTAAACTGGATTGCAAGAAACATTCGTTGGTCCATCGGTAACGTCAGCGCCTCTCAATCAGCAGAACCTGGTTTTTTTTGCTGGTAAATTAGCACACTACAAGTGCTATAAACAGCATTTCAGGTGCAGTCACTGTACATGCCCCTAAAAGTAGCACTTTAGTTTTTACAGTGTATAAACGTGTTGTAATATTTGCATACTCGTCATGTTTACGAGGGGTTTCGATTTGGTTCAGAAATGATTTTTATTTTGATTTTTTTGTCTGCAAGAAAATCAAAGGAACCTTGAAATTATGTGCCACGAATGTCAATAATCCCAGCATAGACATGTCGTCTGCTGAGTGTTACAATGGCATTGACACATGCATGTATAGAGTAGACACGCTTCTAGCTTCTCCCCTGATGATATGCTTGTATAAAAATCGTCTTTACAATTGAATTATGTGCATTTCAATAAGTTAATTAATGACCCTGAAATTACCCCAATTTGTACGCGCGAGCGCATCTGTTCGGGGGTACGCACTACTTGTTTAACACGTAAAACCATACTGGTGCGCGCATCATGGCGCGCATGGAAGCTTATAAAGGTTAATTGTACTCGGTACAAAATGACCTTTATCTGCCCATGCGCAAATTGTAATTATAGCTTTGCATTCAACACATTCATTGGGCGTTTTAATTGAATCGTTTATCGCTACAATAGTAATGGAAGCATATGAGAAAACACAACATCAAATATGTGTTTTCCCATTGCAGGTAGGCCCTATCCCTCGCCTCGTCATTACAGTTTAGAAACTCGACTTTGACATATTCAATAATCTGACATTTGACAAAAAGAAAGAACTTTAAATTGAAGCACAAATAAAGAAGTTTAAACTTTTTATGTTTCAAAATATTTATGAAGATTATAATCTCCCCCGCAATGGGTTATGCTATTGTTCATGATAATTTGCCGTCGCATTAGCCTCTCTGTTCCCGATTAAAAATTACTCCATAAAGATTATTTCTTTCATTTTCGTCATACAAAAGCTTACAATTCGCAAAGTACAACAACAGCAGCGCTGTTTGACAATCACTGCATATGAAATTTAAACAGGCCTCCTCGTGTTGAAACTTGAAAGCAATATTTCAACCTGCTATAAATAACGCGACTTGTTTAGAAGCTGTCAGAATTTTTTTATGTGGAGTTATTGAAAAGGCGAGATGAAAGAGCGTCGAGATTTACTTAATGATTCATAAAAACCGCATAATCGCTTGCAATGAGGTGAACGGAAACTTAAGCATAGAACCGGTTATTAATTCCGTTTTCCTCTTGTCCTCCCTAGTTTTTATTTTAGTTTTTTAAAATTTGATATTTTCACCTGTCAGTGAACTGGGAAATTAAAAAAAGCATGGGGGGGGGGGTGGAGAGAAATTGTAATTCCAACATGTTGACTGAGCTGAATTCGTTTAATATGCAAAAAAGCAGGTGGGGACCTTGTAATGTGTTTCAAACGATATGGGGAGAGGGGGGGGGGGGGGGTGACATCTAAATTTTGTTATTATGCAAGGGTACGTGACTGGATGTATATCATTAATGTGGTAAACGAGAAATAATTAATCATTATTAATTTGTTATGATGTAAAAGTATGAGGTAAATACGTGGGAGGTGGAAGCAATTTATGATTACAAAACATACATTATAATCATGATCATTGGAAATAGATACGCGTGTCCATGGTATATAAGGCATGTAAGGTGAGGTGATGAGTTGTATAAAAGAGACGAATTTAAAAAAAATGGAGGTTATGAGGAGAATGAAGAAGAGTTGAGAAGAAGGAAGGGGCTTGGAGGAGGAGGGGAAGAGGAGAAGGAGGGGAAGAGGAGGAGGGGAAGAGGAGGAGGAGAAGGAGGAGGAGGTAGAGGGTGGATGGGAACAAGAAGAAGGAGTAGAATAATGGAAAAGAAAAGGGAGGCGGTGGAAGAGGAGGGAGAAAAAGAAAGAGAAAGAAAGAGAGGAGAGAGAGAGAGAGAGAGGAGGTGAATGAGCTGGTACAACAGCAAGAAGAAGAGGAAGTACATGTAGATGAATTAAAAAAAATATATATATCAAAACAAGATGAAGGACGAGGAGGAGAAAGAAGCTGGGTCAACAATAATACCCCAGTCACATCAACAAGACCGACGCCAGACCGAACAAACCATTATACCTTACACCGAACATGCCGAATAGACAAGAATCGCTTGGTATATGGAATCGGTTTGGTATCGGACTGGTGGTGTGACTAATACCACAGTCACACTGCCAAAATGCCCCACACCGACTGCACACCGACTGATTCTTGGCCATTGGTTCAATGTAATGTTTTGTTCGGTCTGTTGTCGGTCTGGCATCGTTCTTGTTGGTGTGACTGTGGTATAAAATACATTTGAATTGTGGAGAATAGAACGATGTTGAAAAAAGGATACATTTTAAAACATATTGAATATTTTTATGGTAGCTGAAGGATGATAACAAGTTGAACTGAAAATAATGGACAAATAACATGAAAAAACAAACAAACAAACAAACAAAACTTAGAATTAGGATGGAACGAGCCCCAATGCTCATGAGAGTGTCCTAATCTTCCGAGGGATAAGAAAGACAAATAGAAGAAACAAACTGATGAGAAAGCATGGGCTAATTGGTATCAAACTAGCATGTAGGATTGTAACTGTTTCGGGTTTGAACCCCGATGTGCACGCCCCCAAAACACCAAATATTATTATCAATTCAATCTAATCTCATTTAAATGTTGTTTACCTGCACGAGAAGTTGCGAAACCTTACCTTAATCAAGCAATGCTCGAGAAGAAAAGAAATGCACTTTATGTAACCCTCGCCGGAGAGTTGATGTAATTGTAATCGCCCAAACGGATATGTCAGAAATGCTATATCATTAATTTTAAACCTATTAGAATTCACCTGGATAAAAATACGGATTAAGGAGTCCTTTTAACTCCAAAATAAACTCTGACCCTGCGTTTAAATGAGCCTTAAAATAACTACAATGAGGAAGTTTCCGCTTCGTAAGCCCCTGAACTTTGCATTTGGTTGAAGTTTGTGTCGAATCCCCAGAGGCCATTTTGAAAACGAATTGTTTCCACCCAAGTTCGATCGCTGTGTACGTTTCTATTGGTTGCCGATCGTGACACCTAGCCGTCATTTCAGACAATTCATTTTAACTTTGTAGTTATAAGCAGCAGAAAACGATACTTGGCTGCAAAATTCTGAAGTTCGATTTCTAAAGGATGACAGATTCTCAGTTCTAAATCCAAAGGGATGATGAATTCATCTATCGTTATTTTTCGTCAGCGTTTCTCTAACTGTTTCAAGTTAAAGGAAGGAGATCAAATAATTTAAAACGCGTGGGACCAAAGCATCATGACGTCACGGACCTAGAGTCCGAATGGATTCCGCATTTTAGATTATCAGTTTATAGATAAAAGAAAAATACTTCTGGAAAATGATCGATGGCTATGATCGACGGTAATGAATGACTATTTGTCTGCGATTCTTTCAGAACACAAAGACACATTGATAAACAGGAATAGAATGTTTCCCCCTCGTGAAACATCTATGAGAACACTATTTTGTTAATACTGAGAAATCGCTTAAAATTTCCTGATTATTGTTGATTGGTACATCAGTTTCTGCATTATTACAACGAGTAAGTAGGTGAACATGAAGTGGCAAACAATTTAATAGATGTTTGTTGAGGAAATACGGGATTAGAAAAAGAAATAGAGAGAGAGAGAGAGGGAGTGGGGCGGGGGGAGGGGGTCAGTGGCTGATGTCCCTGTGACGCTGCCACACAATGATATTCTTGGTCATTACATTGAGAATGAGAGGGGGAAAAGCTCAAACGAAAACAATTAAAAAACGAATTAGTGGCAGATCTATGGTAGGGGACAAGGGCATGTGCCCCCCTCCCCGCCTGCAAAACCCCATCTAATCTACGTATATGCGAGTTTTCATAAGATATTAGAGAAACTGTAGCTCGTCGGTTTTATCGAATGTTCCCAAAAAATATCGCTCTCCGTCGTAGATAGTAACTTATTGAAGCGCCCCTCCCCTCCCCTCTCCTATTCATGACGAAACATCGGAGCTGGTAGATGGGGGTCATTATTCTCCCCCGAAAAACTGTTGAATGACATTTTCAGTTAGCGGAAGTCGACCACTAATCACTTCCCAGGCTTTGATTAGCTCGTAGTTGAGTCTTGTAAATCCGACCTAGTCAACTTGTCATCCATTTCTTCAAAAAACACTTTCCTAGTTTGATGGAAGGAATTAAGTATAGGTGTGAAGGAAAATCGCGTGCCGTATACAATAGAATACTTCCGCTGGTGTTAAGCTGGAGTTTAAGTCCTTGATTTCAGTATTATGCATGAGCTAAAAAACATGAATTATTATTTTTTTTATAAAATATGAATATTTAGACGAGAAGTCGGCTCGTGCTATTTTGTATATAACTACAAGTACCGACATGACTTTGTATTTGCAGTCGTGTACTGATGTTGGCAACGAATGGGTTAAATAGTAAATTGGGGACTGCTCATCGACAGATCGTACAATAATTATTGTCTAGAGGTCATTCGGAGTAATTGGCTATGCAGTAAATTAGAATAATCATGTATTGTAAGGTTTTGAATTTATCCAAATTAATAAAAATGGAATTTCTTTGCACACAGATATGGGTGTATAGAACTGCACATGCATGTATAGTATCAAATTTTGATCGAAACTTTTGAACCATGTCATATTAGGAATTATGAGGGCATTTCAACCGAGAATAAAAAGAATGAAAAAACTCGCAAATTAATTTTAACCAGAGCTCAAGCTTCTCTGTTACGCTTTTTGGTGTAATGGTGTTTGTTCTGCGTTTCCACGTTAGTAGAGAGCCGTTGATATCAGGTAAGATGTTCGATTCTGGATTTCCTCAGAGGATTTAGCCAAAGCACAGGCTTTATGCCTTTTTGGTGATGAAATAAAGTTTAACGCTTATGAAGATTATGTTATTAGGTATGGTCTGGACCGCGTTGAGGCCGGGGGGGGGGGGGGGGGGTGGTGAACTTTGTGAACGCAATATAAAATGTTATTATTCTTCGTCCTAGTTACGACCGATACTGTGGTTTTCCCACTAGCCTCGTTTTATTGACCATGGTTGTATAGATTCATCACAAGAAAAAAAGGTTTAAATCCCACCATTTAATACCACCCCTTGTAGCACGGGCGAATATGGGGGGGGGGGGGGGGGCACACACGACCCTTACCCCTTTGAATACATAAAAGAAAATTACTAATTCCACCCCCGGCCAATGCGAATTGGAGTGGAATGTGGATAACCTTAGTGAAAAATTATGAAAATTTATTATTAAATTATTATGAAAATTATTTTTTTGCACACTCCACGGGAGGATAAGAAAATGATAAATAATGCTAGCCAGAGGGTATGGGTGGCCAGGTATTCCCTGAGTTATTCTGTATAAACTTGCCTCATTTTGTGACAAAATTCACTCAAAACTCGTTTTTGTTACAAAATTATTGAACAGCAATTCATTTGGTAACAAATTGAATTTTACAAGGTAATTCTGTTACAAAATTAACATGGCAAAATTCTCATTTTGTTACAAAAATCATTCCGTTACAAACTGAACATGTCCAATTGTATTTTTTAACGAAAATTATTTTGTCCGTTCTCATTTTGTAACGAAAAAGATTTTGTGACAAAATTAACATGAAGGAATTATTTTTTCCATTTCCCATTTTGTAACAAAAACAATTTTGTTACAAAATGAACATGACAAAATCATTTTGCTCATTTTTATTTTGTAACCAATATAATTCTGTTAAAAAATTGACATCACAAACTAATTCTGCCTGATCTGATTTTGTAACAAAATTCATTTTGTTACAAAATTAACACGACCAAATTATTTTGCCAATTTTCATTTTGTAACAGAATGAATTTTGTTACAAAATGAGAATGGACACATAACTTTGTCATGTTAATTTCTTTGTTACAAAATTACTTTTTCAAATTCATTTTTTTACAAAATTAATTGCTGTTCAATACTTTTGTATCAAACAGGAGTTCGAGTGAATTTTGTCACAAAATGAGGCAATTATGAACAAAATAAGTCGGTGAACACTTGGCGCCCTTATGATCGCCAAATGTTCACCTATTTCATTCCGTACCACAGAGTTTTTATTTCGTCAAGTTCACCAACTTGTTCTGTACCCACACAATTTCATTCCGTACCACAGAATTTTTGTTTTGTTCAATAATTTTGTAACAAAATCGAGTTTGAGACAATTTTGTCACAAAATGAGGCAATTTTGAACAAAATAAGGTGGTGAACACATCGCGCCCCTATGATCGCCAAATGTTCACCAATTTCATTCCATACAATAGAGTTTTCATTTTGTCAAGTCACCGACGTACATATAGCATGGCCGAATGTTTTGCGCGCGGGGCCCAGCCTGGTATATACACACGACCGGTCCACATGTTTGTATAGAGCGAGAGTGACAGAGAGAGAGAGAGAGGGAGGGGGGGGGGGGGGAAGAGTGGAGGGAGAGAGAGCCACGACAGAGTGGTTGTATTTTGGTTGGGGGTGTGAGCTCAAGCACGTGTTCCCCGACATTTACGCTAGCTAAAATGCTGTGCTATGTGTTGAATCCAGGGAAATGTGATAACTATTAAGTTCCCTGTTTAAAGGGATACTCAATCGCAGATTGTGGAGTTTTTATGCCGCGAGAGGGCACCGTGTTCTTTACCTGATCATGCCGTTGCCCCGTGGGGTGCAATCTTCGGACAGACTAGGCGCGGTGCAACATGCACGCTCCGCCTGAGCTCGAGCTCTCGTGCGAGATTCGGTCGGCTTCGTGCAGTCCGGAATATAATCCCAGTAGTCCAACGGACGCGTTCGACGCACAAACTTTGTGTACGAGTGAATGGGGCTTACGCAATCCCGACTTTCTCCCGACTGGTTGTGTATCCCTTTAATCTACAGACAGTCTGTTCTACTAAAGCAAATTTTGAACTGACTCGGAGCTATGAATAAGAACATTTTATTCCTTTGTTGTTTTTTTAAATTTTTTCTTCCATCCTTTCACGTTTCTCTTTACTTTCCCTTTTTTCCCTTCATATTCAATTTCTTTATTTCCTTATTTTCTTTTGCAATCTCTCTGTCATCTTCTCTTTCTGATATTCTTTGTTTTAGTCAGTATATCATCAAGTATTTCGAGGTATACACCTTCCATATTTTTGTTCTATTCGTTCATGCCTCAAACCGTATTATCTGTACTTAATAGTATATGGCATATAAATTCTACAAGAAATTGGTAGACTGGACACCAGTTTTATTTTCTAGCTTGGTCAGACCTGGTGGAACTTTAGACCACATTACATTTGTGTACCGACAGAAGCAATGATAGTTTCTTCACTTTTATCACAAAAAGTGCATTGTTTATCAGCCACCACACCAAATTAAATTTGAATCTTTCATATTATTGTTTGGAACCATCTCATATTGTTATTTATTGGTAAATGGAAAGAAATAAGCATGCCCCCATCGTTCGTCCTGAATACCAATATTTTTCCACTTTGTATAAGACTTTTGCATTATTGGCGATTTGATTATGCCTATATCTATGGAAAAACTTAATTGTTATATATTGTTATTGTAGTCATTTTATGTTATGCACTATACAGTATTATATTACTATCAATGAAAACAGTCAATAAAATCTGGAGTTATAACTGCTTGATCTGACTGATCTGAAAAATCTGAATCTGAATCTCGATTGAGTCTACATCTTCATCATCTTGTTCCCACACTGTCTTGTTTGTTTTCAATTTCCTTGCCCGTTTCTTATCTCACCTAATCCCCTACCCCGCCAACATCTGGTAATCCTTTCGGGAAACCATCAGCTAGCTGTGTACCTTGCCGATATATTGTTGTTTTCATGAATAAATTACACGTAAACACGCCTTTTCTTTTGGACTTGCACTTGCACACACTTGCAGTTTTGAGGTTGTCTTTTGGTTTGTTTAGAATGGGATCTCACGAACAATAACTGGCGACAAGATTAGGATCCCAATGTGTTGCGGTTCGGTCGTTCTAAAAAGAGATGGAACATTATATTCTAAAGGACATAAAGAACCTATACTTCCTTAGCGTTGCACCTTATAGTGAAAACAAAATTTGGTTATTCCCAAATCTATCAGTCTTTTTTTTTTTAAATCCAAAGTCCGCCAAGAATGCAAAAGTCTTACAACGTGGAAAAAAATATTGGTATCCAATCAACAATAGATAAAAATATGAGATGGTTCCAAACAGAATAATATAATAATAAATTGAATTGCTGTTCAATAATTTTGTAACAAAAACGAGTATTGAGTGAATTTTGTCGCAAAATGATGCAAGTTTGTACAGAATAACTCGGTGAACACTTGGCGTCCCATATGAGGGGGGGGGGGGGGGGGGGGGAGGGGTGTTTAGGGGATGAAAATTGAAGAGCGTAAGTGTGAGAACCATTTTATTGAAACAATATCGACCGCTGAGAGAAATGGGTTCCACGCAGATGCAATCACACCAAATCACTCCGCGCAGCGTGACGTCACAATACACTTTCCCTTGGCTTTATACTGTCTTTAAGGCGTTATCACAAAAGAGGCAAAAGAGTCAACAAATGTTTAGAAATGGTCTGCCTTGTGCCTAAAATGAGACAATACTTGGAGGTAATTTATATTGAAGTGACTTATCATATTGGCCTAAATAGTCAAAATTGACTGATACAGGCCTAAAAACAAAAACAAACAAAAAAATCATATCAAGTATTAATACTGTTATAAATTTTATCATTATTACTTGTCGCCAACCACTAGCGATTAAAAAAATAAAACAGAAACAGAAAAAAAAATTGTGTGTATAAAGAGAGAGAGAGAGAGAGGAAAAGGGAGAGAGAGGGGGATGATATGGGATAGAGAGGGAGAGAGAGAGAGAGAGAGAGAGGAGTGAGTAGGGGAAAGGCATATAGCCTCGAAATAATTATCACAGTCAAATAGTATACTTCTTATTTCGTTTTAAAGGGCTAATTAGAATACCCTAGATGAGTACAGGGGAGCGTTTCATCAAGCGTTTTGCCAGTGATTTTTACCGACAACTGTTATAAGCTAGTGAAATCCTTGCATCTGATTGGCTGAGAGCAAATTTGTCAGTAAAAATCACCGACAAAACGCTTGATGAAACACTCCCCAGGACATGTCCCCGTAAAAAGGGATATAGTCACCTGGAAAAGGATCCAGGGATCTCATAGACCCCCCCTCCCCTTGCCAAAGCCCCACATATGGAATTTTGAGCTCATTTTCATCACGTTTAACATTATTTGACATGTTATTAAAACGTTCAACAAAATATATTGATAGAGAAACGTATTGACTCTCACTCCGAGACGACCTTGCCATGTGGACACGTGACCTTGTCACGTGGGTATGCCGTCGAGAAGGGACAAGGCTATCCGGTCTGCCATTGGATCGTGCAAATTGAAGTCTTCAATTATTAACTCCAGATTTTGAAGGAAAAAAAAAAGAAAGAAAGTTTATTCACGTTCTCTAATTACCCAAGTGTTTATCATGGAGCTAATTTTGTTTGACTTAGTTTAGCTTTAACACAGTGAGAGCAAATGAGACTTTTACTAATGGCCTAAATTGCTTCGAGTTCGGTGGGAGGCGGGGAGGGGGGGTCCGGGGGGTTGTTCCCCTCAATCAAAATAAAAAATTGAACAAGAAGCGAGGATGGAAATATGGATATGGTGGCAAATCTTAACTTGATAATCTCCGTATATTTATGATACGCAAACCATCCTTTTCAGTAAAAAATAAATCTCTTAAAGTCACCTTGCAGAACTGGGCAGTTGCCAGCCCTGTTAAGTTCATTTGCATCTTCAAATATTGCCGTACACTTCCATCGAATGCACTTTCATTTGCACCTCTAGTTCCTATGAGCTTTCTTTTACTACCAGGTCATGTAAAGGTCAGGTCAGGTCACCGAAGGTGCTAACTGCTATTATTAGCCTTCTGTCTAGTCTTGCAAAATATTGGTCGATTTTAAATCTAACACTTCGATTGGAACAGCTGACCAACTATAACCATGATAACCTGTAGGTCATCCATTTACAGGGCTGTTTAACCCCATAAACACCGTTTACATTTTGCTTCGTAATCTTAGTCTATTTTCCAGACCAAATATATCAACCTTGCCCAGACCAGGGAGGTGGAAGAGCCTGCCCGGGGGGGGGGGGGGGGGGGGGGTCATAAAGCTGTTCGTAAAGTTACGCACGACTTTACGAATGACTTGAATATGGCAAGCCAAATGTCATTCTCAATCATTTTTAATCGCATCCGCTAAAGTTGAAATATGCAGACGTAGATTAACATTCTTATTCTTAACAAGCATTTTTAATGCAAAGTATATATTTTTTTTGCCACAATCTAATTGAGACTATTGGAAATACAGCCATACTTTGTTAAAACGTCTGGAAAAACTTTGGGTATTTCATTTGGCACTTCATATTCAAGTCGTTCGTAAAGTCATGCGTAACTTTACGAAAAGCTTTATGAAACAACCACCCCCCCCCCCCCCGATTTACTTTAATATTCTCAATATGAATATGCTGCTATCCTGGGTCTGGAGTTTAAAAACTAGTCAATTCTGACTACTTGCCATATAAAATTTTTAAAACGCAACAAAAACTGTCTCTCGCTCTGATGATGAAATTAGTCTGGCTCCTCTTCGTATGCCTGATCCATTCCAAAATATTTATAAACGAATTTGAAACGAAAGCTTACCAAACATTTTACACGCTACACCAATGTAACATCTTACATACTTCTGTGCAAACATGTCTGGAACATGGGCTCTTATGCCATACGAAATACACATCGTATGTCTCTGATTATTGATGAGGATTCTTAAATCAAAACAGTCTGATTACAGACTACTCGGATTTGTGACTATGCATTCACGATCACCACTCATATGAAATGCACACGCATTTTACATAGCAGCTATCCGAATTCCATCGCTAACTCTTGGCATTTGTCAATGTCCACGTACAGTTAGGTAAATTAATAGCTCTCTATCAACAAAATGAGATTAGTTTAATGGATCAGGAATAAATATTCTCCTCGATATCACTTAAACTAGGTCAAATGATCAAAGAAACTCTACATAAAAATTGTTTTTCCTCGGCGAAATCGTAATTAAACATCGTTTGATTTATGAGGAAAATGCGACGAAGTTGAACGCTATACTGATGTGAAGTTGATGTATTTTTGACGTAGAGATTATCCACATCACCGCAAGACTCCAAAATGAATGCACGTGTAGTTTACTTTGTAGGACATTTCGTTTGCCGGAGTAACGAACTTTAATAGAAGGTAAAGATGTTATAGCAGTATAAGGCAATGTGCATAGAGTTATGTGTAGGCATGTATGAAGCAAAAAAACTATTGTTACAAAATTATTTTTTTTTTGCCTAACTCTACATTCTGGTTCTCTGTAATCAGTGATTTGGTACAGTATTGCCAGCCTGACTCAAAGACCAAAGGAGAGATTTTCCCCTCAGACTCTCTTTCTGGGTATGTATTTTCGGTAAGTGCTAGTGTATGTACCGCAGATTCAAACAATATAGAGGAATACTTTGGGCCTAGTCTACCCATGGACCTACTGGATACCGAGGCCTAGTCCATTTTCAGTTGAAATACAATTCGCTGTACTCACTTCGCCTATTAGAAACTGGTCTTCGGTCCGATTCTTTGAAGCAGCGACAAGTTGTCATGGCAACTGTTCTGATGAAGTGAGGTGTTTGAGAGGACTACACACATACCAATGAGGTGCTAGGTACGCTTGTAACCTCCTTGCATGTACTAGCATCTTTCAGAAATTTGAATATTTAGTTGTATGACTCCGGAAATTATTTCAAAGGTATTTTGAAAGTTTGATGAACAATACTTTATCATGATGTTCCATACATGTCAGTGATTGCTCTGTTTGATTGATAATTTTTGTACTGTAATAGTTGTCATGAAATAATTTGGGGGTATAGCATCTGGCAATTGAAATGAGCTGAATGAAATCAGATATCTTTGAAACAAAAAAATAAGGTGATGCTCTTAAAATTGAGTTTGATAAATAAGAAAATGATACATTTCCAGTTAGTGCCCAAACTAGATGACTGAAAACGAACTTTATTATATCTTGGCCCATCCAAATCATTCTTAACTACCATGTGGATGGCACCGGGGGCGTCTCATCAAGTGTCTTGTCGGTGATTTTTACTGACAAATTTGCTTTTAGCCAATCAGATGCAAGGATTTCAGTAGCTTATAACAGTTATTGCAACTTGTCATTGATGGCAAGTTTTATGAAACAGGGCCCTGGTCATTACGCAACCTATCATGGCTCAAAATAGTCCTAAGAAAGCAACAAGAAAAGAAAAGAAAAAAGGATTAAACTAACTTACCGGAATGCGGATGTTTCCATAGATTACTTCTGATTAAGCCCATATGCGGCTAATTTTCGACGCCCGGGAAAATAAGGAGTTATTTGAGAAATAAAACACTTGTTTATGTGGTCTGTTCGCGAAGATTTGGAAGCAATTAATTAGGAGACCGTTGTCACGGTCCGATCGGCCGGATGCTTCCAGTTTTCAAGTCGACATATACACCGGTAAACCGTCAACACTTTTGCTCTGAAGAGTGAATGATTGGCACTCAAGGTGTCAAGGTTTGGCGGTTCGGGCACTGTATTCTGGAGCAGAGAGTCGAATCCCGGTTAGAGTGTAGATGTCTTTACAGGCGACAGAATCTGCGGAGCATTTTTTTTTAAATGGGAGGGGTGAGCACGCGAACGAGCATAATCTTTTCAACGACAAAAACGAAAAAAAAATAAATGAATTGAATAAATGAATTGAATTGAATTATACTCAAAATGTATCTGTATGGATGTATTTGCTGGGGTTTTTTTTTTTGGGGGGGTAGTAGGGGGGGGTGGGGTGCTGGGTGAGATGTTTCAGAGGAGAGAAATTGTAAAGATGTCTAGGTCAATGGAAACTGTAAATGTCTCAATATTATAGAATTCTTTTAGAAACCCTCAAATTTTCATAAGACAACCATGGCAACCAAGGTGCATAACATGACGTTGACCTCTAATAATAATGATCAATTCCAACTATGGCGCTTGGCCAGATTTTGATCGTATTAATCATCACTTTGGCAGTAACGGGAAAACATATTTTTACAATTTCCAAAATGAATCGAACTAACAGGTCTTGAATGATTGTTTTTAGGATTTCTTCTCCAGACACTGAGGTAAAGGATGATTCAATTTGGCCGGCGTAATCAAACTCATTCATAATATTTTGGAAGTGAAAGATTAAAAGGGTTTCAAGGAGCAATGACCGATCATAAGAAGGAAAAGAAAAAAATTAAGCATCTTAAGAGGAGGAAAAGAGGGCCGTCTGCATGCCGAGATAGACAGATAGAGAAAGAGGGAGAGAGAGAGAGAGAGAGAGATAGTTAGTGTGTGTGTGTGTGTGTGTGTGGGTGCGTGTGAATAGAGAGATTTGACTCTTCTCCCATATTAAATCTCTGACAGAAATTTTCAAATTGTTGATGGCAAATGTGACAATATTTTATTTTCAGCAACAGCTGAACATTGTTTGCAACTTTAGTTCAACCCCCCCCCCCCCCCCACCTATACAAAATCATCCCGCGATGACCTGCTTTTAACAAAATACTGCACATATATAAAACAGACATCTTTATTGATTCTGTAAATTGTTAATCTTTAATAGCCAGGATGTCCATGTCATTAAACTGATTTTGCTAAGCTACATTTTGAAGAAAATCGTTTTAATTATACGATATTGGGGGGAGCGGTATTTAATAAACGTCCATTTCCAGACAAAGGAAGAAGGATAACTAGAATTCATACGAACAAACACAAAGAAAGTCTTGTTAAAAGTACATGCATTTCATAACAGTTTCACGTATAACAAGATTTGTTTGATCTTCAGACACTGATATAAACATGTTCTCCTCATCAGAATAATTTGTCAGGAACAGGTGATCAGATAAGTCTTCCTATTTAATGAATAGTATATTTTCTTTTCAGCATCTTGTCTTCATACTATATTTGTCTGCCAATTCCTGGAAAAATAAAATTTATGAGGGCTTCACAACAGTATATCCCCGCCGGCCAGATCTTGTCATTCGATGCGGGAAGGGGTTCGTCACTGTTCCCTCTTTAGATTCCTAACCCTCATAACACCACCCCTTCTTCTTCCTCCTCATCTCCTCTTCCTTCCTATTCAATTCGAATTGTCACATCCTCTTAGAGTTTTATCCACCATGAGCTGAGCCAGACTGTATCCGACTTTACGCAAAGCTGATCCAATTGATAGCGTAGCCACGGGAGGGGGAGGGGCGGGTACGTGGCCCCATTCGAATGACAAAACAAAAATTAAAAGAAGAAAGAGAGAGAGATAGAAGGGGGTACGTGAAAAGAAGATGCTATGACCCCCTCTCACACCCTCCCCTAATTAAGCGCCCTGTTAATTTGCTTTCATAGCCCATTAAAAACCTGTGCCCCCCCCCCCCTTACCCAATGATGTCGTTGCCCCCTCCATGTGATAGACCCAAGAAATGATACTGTCCCCAATCATTACCCGATCCTGGAACTTCTTAATTCAAACGCAATTCCTGTAACCCAATTTATCGTCAATATCCCCCTTTTCAGCTTTCAGTCCACCCCTCGTAATTATATTTCCTCCCAGCTTGCTAATGATTGTCATCTATGCATGGGGGTAATTAAAGTCGCCCCTTTATAGCTTTCAGGGGTGATTTAAGAATAAACCCCAATTGTCAACACATAACAGCTACGGGATGATGATTAGAGTTTAAAAAATATTCTTGTAATTAGAACGGATGAGATGAATCGCAGAACATGTCTTCTTGAAAGTCCTTGACAAAGATTAATCAAATCATTGTATGCTGAACTTTATTACACTACAGTGAAGTACTGCAGTAATTCAGATATCAAATCCTACCAATTCAATTTCTGTTAAATAACATCAAATATCAAACTCAAATCTATCTCAGTTGGATTCAGTGAGGATCTGATTTGTATGATATGCCATATATCTATCAGGAAAACTATTCAGTCGGTTATTATCCCTAACAACTCACCTAATGCAGACAACTACTCCAGAAAATATGCATTAAATTTTGGACACTTGCCCCTAAAATTACAATTCGAACACTAGTGCACCTGTTATCCTTCATACAACTATAATAGGGGTTAATTAATTTAAAAGGTGTTGGTTGCCGGTTGTAGTTGTGCGGGGTTATTTTCCTAGGGACTATTGTCCTATAGGAGATAGGAGTTCTTCTAATGGGTTAGTTGTCCGGGGATAGTTGTCCTAGGATGTAGATTTCTAGAGGAGGGGAGTTATCTTAGAATCCATTAAAGTGCACGAAAATCTAATAAAGAGAAGAAATTAATGAGGTAATAATTTCTTATGAATCTCAATTTTATAGAAATAAAAGTAGAATATAAAGTAAATGAACGAAAATATTTAAAATGTGAAATTACTAGTAATGAAAGGGCGATTATTATCATGACACAGGTTTCTCAATATTTTTATGTTTCAAAAACATAAATTTAATTTGTAGTCAGTTAGGCAGAAAAAAGTGAGACAAACATTATGATAGTTACAGAAAAAGATAAATCAATGAACAAAAATATGGAAAGATTAATTGACTATCACAAACATGACATAGGACATGAAGCATGTTTTGTCAAGATGTTCACATTTTCATATATTTTTTAATAGAAAAGTTGATGCTATCTGGCATCAGCTCGGCAGAATGAAATGAGACAAAATTCTTTATTAAAATTGCAAGTTACAGAATAGGATAAATCAATGACCAAATATATTACAATAATTAATTGATGATCATTATCGTGTCATGGGAAATTAAGGAGGTTTCTCAATAAAGTGATATTTCAGAGAGAAAAAAGTAGATGTTATCTGTCGTCAGCTGGGCAGAATAACCTGTCATGAGCTCGGGGTAACGGACAGGTTTGGATCCCAGCCCGGTGCTTGGGCATGTTGGGTAATTCAACAAGTCAATGATCTCTCTCTGAGGGGGAAATGGAAAGTTTCCGCTAATTTGGGAAGCGAGTTGAGGGGTGGGTGGAAGTGAGACTTACATGCAGCTGGCTGAGGGTATGGTGCACTGTGTGAGAGAGAGAGAGAGAGAGAGAGAGGGAGAGAGAGAGAGAGAGAGAGAGAGAGAGGGTGAAGTCGAAGAGAGAGAGAGAGAGAGAGAGAGAGAGAGAAAAGAAGGGAGGGAATATGGGGGGGGGGGGGTTGGGTTGGGCGGTGGGCGCGGAAGATGGAAAATATGAGGGAGGGGTGACAGACAGGAGAGGGAGAAGGAAAAGCAAGGAAGAGGGCGGAAAAGATAGAAATACAATGGGAGAATAGATAGACGATCATTATCATGATCTTGATTTTGGTTTTTGCCTAATAAATAATAATAATGATGATAATGATAATAATAATAATAATGATGATGATGATGATAATAATAATGATGATGGTGATAATAATTTTAATAATAATAATAATAGGAAGGGAGAGTAAGAGAGAGAGAGAGAGAGATAAGAGCATGGAGAGAAGAAGCTTTTGATGCTGGAATCAATGGCCTTAGATTGTGAAGTTTTTGAATTCGATTCATTTTTTCCCCTTTGAAAAGTCATAAAGGGTCACTTAAATAAAAGTGCAATTCTTTCCCAAATTTTGGGTAGTATCAGATGCTTAATTGGAAATGCGTTATACAAAAAAATTATTATTATAATAATTATCATTATTATCACTATCATTATTATGATTATCAAACACCGTCAATTTTATTCTACTTTTTGTGCTATATTTACCATGACGAAGTCATTTGCCTTACAGAGTACATTCAAATTCAAATCCACGCAATATGGATATAATCGTATGTAGATTCATGTAGCAGAAATACACGGAACCTTTACACGTGTTGACAATCTAAAAAGGGGTCAAAGCACCGTTTTCCACCTAACTGCCACGCCCAATATTTGCCCCCTTGCACGATCATACCAAGGAGGTACTAGGCTTGCCTACTACCTCCTTGGTCATACATGACCCATTTTTACCTGCAAAGCTGACCGTACTTTTCTCGAAACTTGGTCAAGCTACCCTCATGTTTGCCTGTCTTTAGGCTGCTCACCGAGGTCGAGGACGGTTCCAACGAAAAGAAAAGTGAAAATTGAAGAAGAAGGATGGCACGAGAAGCTAGAAATATACTACTAAAAATAACCACTATGTTATATTTAGCCCACAGAGGAAATAATAGAACTATTACATTCTCTGTTCTAAATGTTGAGCCAGACCATGAAACTTTGTTTGAAGCTAATCTTATAGAGATTGCATTTCGAGAGAACTTGGATTAAAATGCAAAATTCCAAAGTATGTTTCGTGTAGTAGAAGGGTTGAAGGGGACCAAACAAAATATGAGCAAATTATAGAAACTTGTTAGAAATAACATTTATTGTAAAACACTATTCACGTATACACAAAAGGATGCAAGTAATGAAAATTCGTAGCGATTAATTGGGCCAATACTAGCTCAATTTCCTGATATTTTGTACATTTTCTCCAAACTCGTTTATCAGATATCATTTATTTGTTGTCTTGAATACCCAAGATAAGTTTCATTTAAATCTATATGTGAGAATAATTATATTTTCACTCATTACCATAAAAAAACTCATTACTTTTTAAAAAATAGCAACGTACTTTGGGGTCACGAAAGGGACCAGTCCACATCTATACAATCTGTACAAGTAATTCAAAGGGAAATTCGTCATTCTATTCTCATTACATGATGTCTCGTAAAAATAGTAAGTTCAGCAACGTCAGCTACAATACCTAATTCATTGGTGCAATTTCAAAGCAGTAAGAAAAGTCTCGCAAATCAGTGATTACCGCTTCAGATTATATTATTTCTGAATGTCTTTGACCACAATTTCGCTCTGATCAGTTACTCACACGTTTTTGAAAGTGCAATCTTTGACTGTTCTATTTCATAAGATTATTAAAGCCATTTCCCGGAGTTACTTTTTTTTCTTGTATAGATTTGACCTCACTTCGGTCGCAAACAGACCTAAGCTGTGTCAACTTATTTCAAACAGAACAAATAAATGTAAGAACTCGAAGTGAACAAATAGGTGTCCGGGGTCCCCATTTCGGTCAAATCCCCTAGCCCCCTCTGGGATAGGAATCGGTTTTGTTTCACTTCACGGGTGTTCCTGATCATGGGGGTCGGTCCTTTTGAGGGTCAGCCACGTTTTCTGAAAATAAAAGTTTCGGAAGCTGAGTGACCCCCTTGGGTGTACGTGGACATTGCCGTTTTGCAGATGACCATCATGTAAAGGGAAATCCTCAAGAGGGGCCATAAATATCAACCTCAAACCAATATTCCTTCCGTGATAGACCGCCCTCCATTACTGCCTCACTCTAGTAGCAGTACTCCATTATGCCATCCAAACACATTGGACAAGCCTTTACCCTGTACATGTCTAATGCCCGTTGCACGCGGTACGTCATTTCGATTGCGTCATTACCTGCGCTATAATGAAGCCTGAGAAGGCAACTACAGTGCATGCGCCAGTAATGCAATGCCACGTTTGTAATGTTCATTTTGCATTTCCTTTTTGTCCGACGTCATTCTCAAATGGCGCTTCAAAGTCCGCAGCTGACGTTGACGCAGTCCTCATGTGCAATGGACATTTTTATGCTGATCGGTCGTGGATTTATTTTTTATTTTTCATTTGTATACAAATGATGATTATCCTTCAACTGTGAAATTATTACAGATCAATATAATTATTGCAGAATAAAGTGACTTTGTTCATGCACTTACATTTCCCCAACTGTTAAGGTCAGAGAACGGAGAATGCACTTATCTTATACTTCAGTATTAAAAGTAGGAATTGACTCTTTAAAAGAAAAATCTTATTCTCTGTAATATAGGTCACAAGGTGAGCTGGACTATAGTGCTGTGATTGTTATACTAGGACGGACCTATAATATTATAAAGTGACCCCTTCCCCTCCACCCAGGGGGTCATATTTGGCCCCTCTCCAAGACCTCTTTCACCAAGGTCGATAAAAACGGACTTGACCCCGTGTATGATAACGGCGGCGATTTTGTAATTTCACTTCGAACGATCTTTGACAAATAGGGCATGAACTTGCAACTTGTTATGCAAACACTTTCAGAATTGATTACTTGGATGAGATAAGGGGGTAAAATAGAGAGAAATAGATATATATGAGAAGATAGAAAGTTTTTGTTTAAACAACCAGTTTAAATGAAAACGATTGATTTGAAATAAAGTACATGTCATGGTAAACTAAATAGTCAACGATATGATATGATAAGTTTTATCATTGAAATTCTAAAGAATTGACGTAGACAAAAAAAAATTGTTATTGAAAGAGATACAGAGAGAAAATCAAAGAAATCAGATGAAGGGAGAGAGACACCGAGAGAAATAGAGACATATACAGACAGGTAGTTCATTTATACGGGGAATAGATAATACAATGAGGGAGAGAGGGAGAGAGAGAGAAATAGAGAGAGAGAGAGAGAGAGAGAGAGAGAGAGAGAGAGAAGGGTTGGGGCGGGGGCTCTACATGATACTGTTATATGCCCTTATAGAATGAAGCATTTTCCTCTGTGAAGAAACGTAGTAAAACGTACACATCACATGTGCCACGCCCCCTGATGTAACAGACACGCCCACCTGTCCGATTCACACGATTCACGCCTCCGTGCCAATAACTACAAGTCGTTTCCTCATGCCCGTGTACATGTCACGTCACTTTCAACGGCGTAAACTTTCAAAGTTCAAATCAACTTTCATTTGCCATTTCTAAACCGAATGCAATAAACTTTCATGACCAGGGAATTTCGTATAAAAGTTGAAAGGTTTGAACTTCATTCATTATCATTTTCCACTTCGGATGAAACCCCCTTTCATGTAAATATACTTTTTTACTCCGTGCAATTAACGTTAAATATCCTGTATTACATTATTACAACTATGAATTTTAATAATGATAAAGTATGTTACCTTATATAGTCTTCGTTACTCTATATTATCATCTTTACAACAACAACAACAACAACAACTACAACAACAACAGCAGCAAGAACCATAAGGAAAAGAAATCAAAAACTATTTGCTTTGCACATTTTGACAGAGTCTAAAATGTTATGGATTGCATCAAACCAGATTTTCTTTCTTCTTATTTTAATTCAACTACCGTATATATATATTTACGTATCTCTCGGAGATCAAAATGGTGTCTTAATCCAAAAGTCTAAACTCCTTTGGTCTATAAATTGCTTATAGATTTCTACAAGCAGTGATGATGTTATCAATATTCCAATTACTCAGTGAGGCAACCTTTTATGCAAACACTATGGAACTAAAACAAACAAACAAACAAACAAACAAAATAAACAAACAAACGAACGAAAGAACAAACAAACAAAAACAGTTTACAACTTCCTTGAAACAAGATGAAAATGAGAAGTAGAGAATGAAAGATACATCAACTGTCAACACTATCCAAGATATCAACAGGCCTGTTTACTAAGTGTATTTAAATTTATACACTTTGCATAAATTAGTTGTTGCTATGTCAGGCAAGCCTCTGGCAAGCTTTTGAGTTGTTAAGAGCAACTTTTGTTCAAGAAGTATGCATAAAATTAGTAAACAGGTCTATTGGAATGACTTCAAAGTTTGATCTATGATGTAATTTGTTTTTAAAATCAACAGTCTAAAGCATTTTTAAAGAGAAGTTCCAGTTCTGGTAAAGCCTAAAGGTGAAAAATGACGTGTGAGCTTTTCCATTCCTTTTATGTCATTAAGTAAGAGAAGTAAAAAAGCCCCCTGCAAAGGATCTCTTTCAAGGAGGCAAGATGGCTCAGTGGTAAGAGAAGAGGACCCGGGTTCAAAACCAAGTGGATGCGCTAGTGCTCTTAAGGCACTAATCCGGGTAGGACTTGAAGCCGTGGGTCCCCAGGTTGCTTACTTACAAGCATACTTACCAGCATACACATGCTTTCTTAGCAGTCGGGTAAATTAACCATCAACCAATCCCCAATGTCCTAATATTCAAAATATGCCGAACCCATGCAATATTGTTCTTTGTAATTTATTTTCAGCAAAATTTTGTCAACATCCTATCATTTTGATGATTTAAACACCTCAATGTACACATTTATTTCTCCATCCCACATAATCTACCTTTCTCAGTTGTTTCTGTGATAGTGCAATCGCAAGACCAGAAATCAACTTCATCTTGTATGAAGTTGAGTTCTTCTGGTCATGCGCTTACATTGTGAAAGAAACTGTCTGAAAACAATTGGGAAAGATTCATCATGACATCAGAATTGGTGTGTACTGTGGGGTTTTGAAATCATCAAAATGTTAAAAAAATTAATTCGATTTCGCTGAAAAGCATATGCACTGCAAACAGAAATGGGTATATGGGACTGCACACACAACTGTAGTATGAATGTTCGGCCCGAACACTTCGGCTATTTCTCATCATATTTCGATTTGAAAAGCAATCCTTTTCAGGTGACATTTCTACTATGGTGTTCTTCCAAACTGACCTAAAAGGAATGAGAAACCTCACCAATTATCTTTCACCTCTCCCAGAACTCAACCATCTTTAAGTTAGTTAGAAGTTAGGAAAGAATAAGAAGACGATCCTGAAGGGTAAGACAACAATCGTTTCCTAAAGATGGAAAGAATTCCTGCGAAATTCAACGGATATCCAATCCTAAATTGAGATCGGCACAGAAAAGTTATGCGGTCAAGAGGAAGAAAATATTTTGGTTCGGAAATCATTGAGGTCTGGTTTTCGAGTCAATTTGGGGTGAAGGATGGTTGAGAAAAAGTGCAAATCCGGACAGGGCTGTTTTTTCCCGCTCTTTTTTCTCTCCTTCTTCGTTATGTGTTCCTTCCAGAGAAGTTTGACTAGCCGGAGTGGGTTTATTCCATTACAGGTGATTCCTTAGTATGTAGAGTGGCATAGCTACATCGGGCATTGGGGGGGGGGGGTGGCGTGTCCCCCAATCGCACGGGAAAGGGGAAGAGAAAAAAGAGAAAAAAAGGGAGAATGGAAAAGGAACATGACAAGTAGACGACAGGACCCCTTCTACAACCTTCCCTTATTCCCATGATTCCATGGTCTTGTCAAATCGTATTTTATATACCTATAGAAAGATAGACCCCCCCCCCCCCCCCCAGTGCCCCTCAATGCCGGGACCACAGCTACAACCCTGAGCAAATACCATACAGTCTGAACCACAGGGTATATGATTCAGTAGTTGAATACACACCTGATTTATTTTATCATGTTTATTATTATTATTATTTTTTGCAATGTTTCCGCTGATATACTGCGATCAGTAAACATACTGAAAATTACTAAACCTCGTACAATGGATATATATCACCGTCGAGTTTAGCTCCCAAAGACTACATGTGATGGAATTTTTGAGCCAGAAAGCGCTATAATGTAACCTATTTTGACAGGTTATTTTTGCCACGCGAGCCCTAAAGTGCTCGGCCATAAACCCATCCCTTATTCGGGACCAAATTCGCTAACAAATTCAATTCTTTCCTCATTCTTCATCACCGCGGAGGATGACAAAAAGTGGGGGGATGTGGATAGAAAGAGGGGGTTTGTAATAAGAGTTCCGGTCAGAAAAAGTGCTTTGACTTGAACTTTTCCAACGAGATTGGGTGAGACGTGGAGAGGAGGTGAGAGTGGTTAAAGACCAATTTCCACACTTGTCCGATTGAATGTGTTTCTTCCATTTTAAAGTTTGGTGGCAGCAGTGACATAAAAATAATGAAGTTAAAGGACTCCTCATCGAGGACTGTATTCTGACTAGGGACCTTACCAGGGTATGGGGGGGGGGGGGGGGGGGGGGTTCTTTCGGTACATTTTAATTTTCGGGATATGTCGGGAAATCGAAAGGCATGGTTACACTTTTTTTCTTCTCTTCTCTCTTCATTTTTCTTTTTTCCCTTTATTTTTTTTTCTTGTTGGAAAAACTTAAAATAAAAAGTGAAACAACTGTTGACAAATTTTCAAAAGCTTAAGATCGATTTGATGTTACGTAGTTTGGGGGGTTGTTGGACAATATTCAGCTATTTTGTCGGCAAATTTGTTGGACAACACACCCCCCCCCCCCCCCTCCCCATCTCCCATTCGTAATGATCTCGGGACGCCCCCGTTTGACAACCGCAATTTCAGTAATATCTTTAATGTGGATAGGGTTTTACTGTCTAGAACCTCGATTTAAAACCACCATTATCACTATTGTCATTATTTCATCTGAAGCTTGTACACAGGTACAGTACATAAAAGTAACCTGGTTGTATTTTTTCTGTGCTCGACAGACAAGTAAGTTAAAAAAAACCATTGATGATCAGATCAGAAATATTAAGAAAAATATTGTTTTTTCTTGTTAAAGGAAGTGTAGAAACTGCAGTACTGCTAAAATAATTATGTTCTATCAGTGAAAGTAGTTTTACTAGTAATTAAATCTGGAATTAGGTTACTGAAAAGTAAAACGACTATCGAATTCATTTGCCCCAAACCTGACCTCGGTAGAAACCGCAATGAGCAGTGCGTGTAAAAGTGCCCTTAACAGAAATAATTTTCATTTCAAATACAGACCAAGTTAATATCAATCAAAAAGAAAATCAGGTGGTTTTCCTATCCAGTCACCAAGCCAATGACGCAATTGAACACACGGGAAGACAATTCCATAAATTCGCGATATAACGTTTTATAACGCTCTTCTTCAACAATTGGCCCCTATTCATCTCCTGTAAAAGTTTAGAGGGCATTTGATTCCATTTGACAAAACCACCTGAATATCGGTCTCCTGAAAAGCTATTCTTTACTCGCTTTCTCTCTCTCTCTCTCTCTCTCTCTCTCGCTCGTTTCCCCTTCTCTCTCTATATCTCATCTTCTATATGACTCCTCTCTTTCGGCATCTCTCTATCTCTTGCTATCTCTCTTTGCGTGTCTAGCCATAAATACGTCCACATCTGTCTCTAATTTCGCTATTTTCTATTTTCTTCATTTCTCCGTTTGTTTGTTTGTTTGTGTGTTTGTCTATTTGTCTGAATATGCCTCTGTCACCTTGTCTCTCTGTCCATCTCTGTTTTCTGTTTATCTGTCGTCTGTTGTCTGTCTCTGTCTGTCTGTCTCTGTCTGTCTGTCTGTCTGTCTCTCTCTCTCTCTCTCTCTCTCTCGCTTTATCTGTCTGCCCGTTATAGTTATTATGTCTCTCTTTATATATTCCTATATCTGTATGCAGCATACAGCATATACAGTGTCTCTCTGTCATTCTCCATATAAATATTCTTCTTCTTTCCTTTCTCCCCCTCCCCCTCCCTCTCTCTCTCTCTTCATAACAGACGGAGAGGATTAATTCGACACAATGCTGCCTATGTTTTTATTCCGGAGGTATTGGAGTGCAACAGGTCAGAGGTCACATACGTGTCATGAATGTGGTAAGGTAAGAAAACCGAAAGGTCAAGGGTCATGCCAATGGCTCCTGTGTTATGACTCTCTCAAAATGTTGGGGGTATCATTGCCCCTATTTTGTTGTCAATGAATTTAGTCTCTATTAGACAGCCGTTATTTGTATATTTGATGAAGAATTCATCTCATCCAGAGAAACCAAGAATGCGCTTATAAATTAGCAACCACGGGATCGACGGCTGCAATTCCCATGCTAGGGACTTAGTGATGGAGGAATTATACATACCTTACTAAATGCCACTAGCGCATCGACATGGTTTCGACCCTGGGACCTTACGGTTACGAGACCTCTGAGCCATATCAACCCCTCCCCAAGTTTGATAGAGTTTATTGTCACAGACTTGGAAGAAAAAGGGGAATATGTTCCGCGTGGGACATATTTTTGATAGTAGTTAGCAGACACAGGAGGAACACACTTTTGATGAAAGAACAGTATAGCTCCTCTTCTGCCATCATATATTTTGTTATCCGAATGTGGTAATCTCTGTCGGTATTGGTTTCATCAGCCCAACCTTTTCCCTCAATCACCCCCTCTCCGTCTGTATGTCTGTCTGTCTGTCTGCTGTTTATGTATTTTGCCCTTGTATTGGAAGACATCGAAAACTTATAACACATGCCAATAATAGTTTATATAACCAAAATATATTCTTCAAATATCTCTCTCCAAGTAATACTCGTCCATCCTCTTTCAATATTATTTCAGAAAGTTTCAGAAAGTTTGGTTGGTATAAATTTATACAGTTCTCATCACCCAACACCTTGTTTTTGACTAGACACTATTCTAAAAATTACAGGCCGATATGTCTGCAACTAAAAACCAATGAGGTACTAGTACCTCCTTGTAAAAAAACGAATCGTTCTAATCAACTAAAATGTTGTTATGCTAAAGAAAATAATTAGGTATATTTTTCTTATATTTTTAGAGCATTTTACACACTATATGCTTCATATTATAATAAGACAAGGTTTGATGATAACTTCGAAATAATACGCCTGACTGCATATTTCTAAACGTATGTGACGTTACGCCTATTTTAATTTTTTTCTCTTAACTAATTATTAATGTTTAATATTTTTACTAATGTTTGGGATCAAATTTGATGTGTTTATCTAACTAGTTTATCTAACTATTATAGTTAGTAATTCTGCAAGCAAGTTCAGTCATACTTTTGTTCAGTGTCATCGTATATCTTTTTTGAGAATCATTATTTGTTTTTGCTTGAATTATAATCAATGTGTGTGAATCTAATTACTAATAATCATTGTCATGTACACAAGATTGGTCGCTAAGCTCTATAACCGTGATCAACACAGACGATCGTGAAAAACACTTTTGCGCGTCTTTCGATCGGAGACTAGACCAAACTAGATGTTGAAAGACGGAGAAAAGAAGAACACCCCAGACACACGCTTACATATTTGATAAACATTTTGATAAGTTGATGTGATTCCACAAGATTAGAAGTTACCTGGAGTTATGGTTTGATTGTAGGTGGTCTTTTTTGAATAGCTTCACACAAACTAGGATGCTCGTGAAAGAATTACTCTGGATAATATTTTGAAATTCATCAGACAGGTTTGATAGCGACTACAATGTTTTAGGTCATCGGATAATGGTTCAATATTGGTTACAGAATAGATCATTCAGCTGATTTATCATTTAGATTGTAGGTTTGTTTACTAGTCAAATTCCAATATCATCGCCACCCAGCAAAAGAAACTTGGCCCGTGTTTGCATTACTTATTTTGGTCTTTACAGTGTTAGCTAATAACCTAGTGATACGTTTTCGTAAATTTATTTACACTTTTATTTCTTGGTTTCAAGAACCCCAAATCAAGGCGCTAATTTATCTTCGGGATAATCGAAGGGGAACGAACAATAATCGTTCTTTTAAACTAAAAATAATAAAATTCCATTTTGGGGGAGGGGGCTCATTAAAAAGTTTCATTTGTAGAACTCAAGATGACATAAGTCTTTTAATTTATAAAGCATATAGGTGTATAGGCAGATAGGGACATGTTATTAAACTTTTTGGCAAGAAAAGCTTACGGTTTTCTCATATATTGAATGGATGGGGGGGGGGGGGCGGGGGGGGGGGGTCAATCTGGTTGTAATGAGCCGTCTCGGGGGTCAGGTCAAGCCCCCATGACCACCCTCTCACCTACCGGTATCAGTCCCCGTCTTTGCTGGCCTCGGTTGGGCCCTCAGGCCTGACCACCTGAGCTACGATACCCTGCTGATCTCGAGTCACCTCAAATCTGGCACCCCCTCGAATCATGATTTTCCTGGGTTTCGATGAAGATGTGGAAGATTGTTAGAGCAGGGCGATAAACTCACATCTCTTTGCCATAATGCCGTATATTGTAGGCCTCTATGAAGAAAATAATTTTCATATAAAATTCGTTTAAATTTAAAAGGCAGGATGTGGGATAGAGGGGTGGGGATGTGTAAACTTCAAAGTGCCACGCCCCTTTTGATTCTCTGCATGCATTACGTTATTCCAGACTTTCGCGAACTTGCGCATGATTAATGTGCGTGCTTTCCATTCTGGGGAAGGCTGTTTGCATTCAAGGCAACAGGTTTATTTTGTAAGATATATTCATGCATGTTCATTTACAATCAAACAATAAATTCATTGAAAAATAACTTACAATTAAATACAGTTTGCTGTTGAAATTCAAGTAATGCGCAATATAAAACAAATAAACCAAATAAACATAATTATAATGATTTTGTACAGTGGACTTCCCTGGTTGAAAACATTCACGTTATCCACCTCTATGAGTCTGTATCTTTTAAAGTTTCATGTTCGTACCTGGCACATCATTGATAACCATCATCGCCGAGAAAGAAAGACGACACTTACCAGGGACGACATCCCACTGGACATCGGCATAGCGATAGAGTGAATCAGTTAAGGCAAGGAGTTATGTGATAACTCCTTGGTTAAGGTCTTTAAGGCTACATGTAAGGACGAGAAGCAAGTTGACAAGGGGTGTTGACATGTGTTATAAGGGATTGTTTCATCGTGCCTATAAACACAAATAAATCAACGACTGGGACTGAAGGGAATTTCGGCGACTCATTAGAAGGCTCTCACATTACACAATTTGGTGGGATTTTGTTTTCGTTAGGAATAGGTTTGAAGCATTAAAATCTTATTGTTAGAAGACAGCTTTATGCCCAAAATGTCATGTCTACTACAGCCCATAGGACCTACAAACGATATTGTATATTGTTGCATTTATTAGCAACAGTAAAGAGAAACGTGTGCGCGTGTGTATAGAGGGGCAAACTTTTTCTTTTTTCTCGTAATACATAGTATCAATATTTCTTTACATTTCTCCTCAGTCTTTCTTTCTTATGATACTTAGATTTATTACGATCCCCCCTTCCATCTTCCCCACCAATCTTTTCCCAGTTCTTTCTCTCTCTCTCTCTCTCTGACTAACCATCAGTAGACCTATACACAAGTGCATGCGTCCCCTGTTTTCTCAACTCCTCATACCGTTTATTTGAAACTGCACCCAATTTTACCCTCTTCTCCACGCATATCCCAAGGGGTGTCGACCGCTCCGATTAGGTTTTCCTATACGTTTTGTCATATAATCGTAACTGACATATACCAAGTGTTTATGCTAAATATTGCCTTATACACCGTGTTTGAATATGATTGTATTTCTTCCATGCCCCCATAAGGAGCCGTTCAAGAAATAAAATATCATTGTCATTATCATTGTCATTGTCACCACTGGGTCCGCCCTTCCCCCACCTCTCCCCTTAGCCCCACCCCACCCTACCCCCTCGCACCTCTGTATGTTTCCCCATGGTGGTAAGGTCCATAGTTTCTCGGCCCCTCGTATCGTCACGAAAATTCACCCCATTTTGCCATTTTCCTATATAGCTTATCCACACATTTCCCAAGGGTGTCGAACTCTCGGGATAGGTCACCACATACCGAAGTGATACATTACGGTTTATTTCCTAATTTTCAAGTTGACCTCACTTCTGAGGTCAGCCAACCCCGGGCTATGAGCAAAATCAGTGCCCCTGTGTTTTTTTTTTGTTTCGCCATGCGTCCGATCCAGACACATATAAGGTACATTAAGTTTTCACATAATTAGCCTATGTAGATCATGTTGTTATCGAATACTATTTTCTACGTTTGGGATTTTGAGATGAAAGAGGTCGTGGAGGTGTGATAAATTGAGGCGGGGAATTTAATGAAGGTCGGGGGGGGGGGGGGGGGTGCCATCCAACACAGAGATTCAGGCCAAGGTGAAATGAAGAAACAAAAATCATAATAATACTTATAATTTCTGTTCAATTTTTATGTTTTGAAATACTATTCGAAAAACAAAAACGAAGACAACATACAAATCATGAGAAGCAAACGGGAACGGTTTTTTCACATTTCCATGTGAATTGGAGAGTTTCAAGCTTTTGTTTTGGAGTAGGTTAATGCCCAGAGCTACATAAGTCATGAGAAAGTTTCTTCATTTTTTAAAAATTTATTTATTTATTTATTTATTTATTTATTTATTTATTTATTTATTTATTTATTTATTTATTTTTATTATTATTATTATTATTATTATTATTATTATTTTTTTTTTTTGGGGGGGGGGGGGCGATAATATCACATTCTCTCACAGCATCCATCTCATCCCCATTCACTTGTCACCTCTCCCTCCCAAAACCTAACCATCTCTTTGACTTGGGCGGGGGCGTTTTATCAACTAAGTAAAAAGCATTTCGATATCATTGATTTTGTTGCGTGATAATCGATCGGATCGACGAAACACCCCTCTTACTTTTTTTTTTTTCCTTTTTTATCATCTGGTTTCTCGTCCCAATCTCTCTCTTTCAGTCTCTCTTTTTTTCTTTTTCTCTCCCGCTTTCTCTATCTTTATACCTCTTCCTTATTCTCTATACTATAATGTACGTGTCCTAGAAAATGGTAGACAGCATGTATTTCCTTTACTTTTCATTCCTTTTCAATTAAGTTAGAAAACAGACTGGAGCTATTTTACGTGGTCACTCAATCAAAGAAATTGTGCTCAATTTACTAATTTGCGATCTGACCTTCGCGTGTTGAAGAATCGAGTCAGGAAACCGTTTAGATTAGTCTTACAAATCAAACTCTATCTGATAAAGATTCCCTGTCTTATATCGATTTACCGAATTAAGAAAACCGAAAATAAATATATGAATAATTTCTTCTTTTCATTATGATTATTATTTTGAAAGCCTGAAAGCTAATAGTCCAACAGCGCCACGAAAACATAATGTTGATTAATTACCAATGCAACGTTGGGAGCAAGGAAGGGAACTCTTGGTTACCCAAACCTTAGTACCGATTTGGGATTCGAACCCGCGCAACCCTTTGACGGTAGATGATTGGTGGACTACAAGAACTACCACTGTCTATTAGTATTCGGCAGCTCTATTGCTCTACTGCAAATCATCTATTGATAATTGATGGTGTAGCCTATATCATATAGGTCTCCACATAAGAATAAAATACAAAATGAATGTCAACCTCCAGGAGTCTATATAATACAGGCTTTCCATCAAATGATCGGGGGGGGGGGGTCATTATTGACCATTATTTCAGAAAATAGTATTCTTAATATCATACTTTAGAATGTATCCATTGTGACTGTCTGAAGTAATCAAGGGAAAGGAGATCTGAACTGATAATGTATGCCGTTGTTTGGTTAGATTAAAATTTGTCTGTAAAACGCCCGACCAGAAAGACTAGCAAAACCACGCGCCTGGAGCAGAGTGAAGACGCCGAACAATATGTACATTGTAGACAGAAGATAGCCACACAGGTGATTTGATACTCCGTCTGACCCTACGGTGTCCTCAATCAGGACACGCGAAGAATGCATTCCAAGGTCATGCGTCGAGAATCCAAACATTTGGGAATTGCTGTTTGCATTATACTTTCTCGACGATTTCCTGCATAACAAATTAAAGAGGATTTGTGTTTACTGATATCAATGGAGGAATTCGTAAGAGCTAATAGAAATGCATGACCATTGTATTGAGAATAAACTGTAACCGGAAAACAGAGGCCATAGGTGTATCCGTCTACCTGTATAATAGTCCTTGCAGTAAACCAGTTAAAGAATAATTTCAAGCGAAAATAGCCATTCAAACCTTCGATAGCTGTCTTCTAGAGATTGAAGGTAGAATGGTTAATATTAATGGGATCTTAAGATTTTGACCACCCACCTGTGCATGCAGGCTTTATGGTTGGATATGAGAAGGCAAACATCGTATATTTCATTAATTTATTGACGACAACCAAAAATATAAGACATCACTGTTGTAAATCATTATATTCACCTCCTTCACAAAAATAAACATCATAATAATCTACTATTTATAAATATCATCATCACTCTCTTTGTTTTTATTACCATCATCAGGGGCATGTTGCACAAAACTTGCATTTGAACGCAACTCGGGAAAATCAAACGCAACTTTATTTTCAGCCAATCAGAAGTGCGCATTAAGAACTTGCGTTTGATTTTCAGGAGTTGCGATTAAACGAAAGTTTGTGCAACGGGCCCCAGATCATCATCATCACTATCACCACCACCAATACCTCCAACACTATCATATTCACCTTCATCACCACCACCACCACCCCTACCATCACCGGCACCGCTACCGCCACCGCCATCACCTTCATCACCACCACTACCACTGCCATCACAATGACCAACACCACCATCATAACTACCACCAGCAGCATCTTTACCACCACTATCACCCTCACCACACTATCACCACCACCACTACCACCATCACCACTACCATCACCACCACCACCACCACCATCATCACCACCACCACCATCACCACCACCAACCTGTCACCACCACCACCACTACCATTACCACCATCACGACTACTACCACCACCATCACCACCAGCATCACCCTCACTACACCATCACCACCATCATCACTGCCACCACCACCATCACCACCACCACCACTATCACCATCACAACAGCCTCCACCCACCACCACCTCTGCACTTCATCCACTGACATTATTCATCATAAAAAACAACCAACAACAACAATAATATGTGTTTATACGGTTAGTGCTGTTTTCGTTTATTTGTATGTTGTTATTGCTGTGGTGGTGGTGGCAGTGGTGTACATCACTCATAAGTAGATTTCCCATATACGGCATCTTATGGGAGTACTACCGACATTGACCTGTATCAATTATCTCTCTAAACCATTTCAAATGCCACATTACCAACAAAGACCTCTTTTAAAAATTATATTTAGAAGGCCTTCTATTTATCTTTAAAAACATTCTAAAATAAGTATCAGACACTGCATTCGAATACTTTATGTTAGTTCAACACGGTTCTTTCTGATGACCTGTAAAAGTAATGTTGTTTGTGACATTGATCAAACAAAACTTCAATGTAACTCATTATGAAATAAAATGTTCTGTCCTTTGGATGGAATAAAAGCGCAAGGGCAATATATTTACAAATAGGGCTGTTATGGGTCATTTGAATACATTGTGGTCAGTGATTCCTTTTTTTTGATATCTACATGAACACTATATGTTTCTTGTTGGACTCCGGATCCTATCCAGGGGCTAATCCATGATTTTTGTCAAACAAGGGAGGAGTCAAAATTGCGATAGTTCTATGACAAGTAAACAAAGCAAGCAAGCAAGTTTATTTTGTTTTGTTTTTGTTTTTTTGGCGGGGGGGGGGGGGGGGGGGGTAATGTACTTAAAGTATGCCACTTTGATTTCAATGGTGGGGAGGACGGGTTGCCTGTGCGCGCCCCCCCCCCTCCCCCCCCCCCCCCGCCCTCCCTGGTAATTCCGCCAGTGCTTCATCGACCAGCTATTCACCCCACAGACAAACCTGTTATTGGATGAGCCATTACGCTTTATTTCATCGCATTACCGTCTTCACCTACCAATATTTTGGCCTCGCTTTTACGCGGCAAATTGACGATTTTTTTTTCTCGCCATGCATCGTTCAATCGTCAGGCCTAAGCTAGACTGACAAATGTGACCCGGACGAGATAGCGACTGCACTCTTCATCGTCGGATACCTTCCACTGCAGGGCTTCACCAAGACAAATGGAAAACCCATCAATAAAATTGGCCCTGATTTACCCCGAACATAAATACTTCCGGGAAGTGTCGAATAATATATTTTGTGGCGCAGTTTGTCTAGTCGAAGAGCCAGGACGACCATCATTACGAAGAACATTCCAGTACTTGTATTTTCATGCTGCATGTAATTTGGGAGTAGCGAAAGTGCGCGTATTATCGAATCAAGTGTTTTTTATTGCATTAGGATATCAAAGTTAGGAAGGTATTATTGGAGTATTGCATCACTTCACCTCGTGTGACCTTTATTTTAAAAATCTGCGCGATGCAGAATTTTTTGGTCGTGAGGGAACGACCGAAAATATTATTTTTTATAACCATCGATTTGCAGAGGCTCTCCCTACTTTACACTTTAAAATCTGCTTTAACATTTGCCTATTACCACAGAGTAGGTTTATTTAATGTACATGCTGGAGTGCATTTTTCTTTACAATATTTCTATATACGTAGGCCTACTATATAAATTGGATTGTCTTAAATAAAACACTGAATCAAAAAGAAAGATTAAACTTTTCGGGACTGGAACATGATTTTCCATGATCACAGAGTCTGCAGTCTATGAACCCCAGGCTGAGCGGAAGTAACATCTCACCCCCCCCCCCCCCCCCCTTGGAAACTGTCGTCTGCTACTCACAGTACGTAACCATGACAACGGGATGCATTGAAATAAATCTCACGCCGGTGGTGGTAACCTAAACTAGATTAATGATGTAATGTCATGAGAATGAGCTCAGCCTCTGCGATAAAAATCGCACGAGCCACGGCGACCTCGCATGACCCCATGGCGACTAGAGACACAGGTGAAGTGAACATAATGGATCTGACGAGAGGATGAGAGAGATTGAACTGGAATTCATGAAACGCGCGGATCAGGGCAGTGGATTGGTGTTTGGGAGAAAAGTGACAAGATGGCAAAGTAAATGTACTTTACAATGTCGAGTATATGGGGTATGGCATAGTAGGCTACATTAGCAAAGACTGATGAGAACGGTAGGGTTAGTAAGGGTCTTGTGATACCAGAGAGATATCAAGAAAGAGAGAGAAGGGGAGGGGAGAGAGGGAGACTGGCAAGAATCAGAAAGGGGTAGAGAGGCTAAGGCGGGGAGTTGAGAGATGGTGAGAGCAGGGAAATGTAACAGATTCCCTGGTGATGTAGGCTTAATAATGGAGGGAAAACATGAAGAGAGAGAGAGGGGGGGGGGGGGGAGGGGAGGAGAGGGGAGAGAAAGAGAGAGAGAGACAGACAGACAGGGGGACTATTGGATGAGAAAGCGGCACCTGCCGCCTTCTATCAAAGCTCATCGCATAGCCACTATATATATATATATATACGATATAGTGCCTAGTATAAGCAGGGGAATATGCTATAAGGAGTCTATACCAAGGAGGCAATAGGCTTGCCTGATACCTCCTTGCCTGTACCGAGACTATACAGTGAAACCTGTCTATAAAGACCACTCAAGGGAGACAAGAAAAGCGGTCTTTATGACCAGGGGGTCTTTCTGTACAGTTCCTTTAATACATGTTTCAATGAGAAATGCTGTTCAAGGGAAACATATATTGTGGTCTTTATAGACAGGTGGTCTTTCTATACAGGTGGTCACTAAAGCTGGTTTGACTGTATAATATACACTTAAAGGGAAATCCAACCTTGATAGCAAGTTGCTTTCAAAGAAAGAGGAAAATCCAGAGAAGCAGATTGGTGAAAGTTTGAACAAAATCGGACAAGCAGTAAGAAAGTTATGAATTTTTGAAAGTTGCAATCACTATACATATGGGAATTTCAAATTGGCTGAATAGGTAATGTCACTGTGATGTAGCTGTGGACAACTCCCCCATTCGCTCCAACACACAAAATGACAAAGTGTCACTTTTTTCAAAATGTATTACTCAGTAGGATCTTTTTCTTTCATGAGGACCTATAAAAATATGCTATCTCCAATATATTTTGAGTACTGCCCCGAGGGTAAATGCCCCTCGAAGAAAACCGCAAAGTAATGATAATTTTTGTGTACGACAAACGGGAGAGTTGTCCACAAAAATGTCACAATCGCCTCACCAAATTGGCAATTTGAGATTCGCATAGATTTAGTGATCTCATTTTTCAAACATCCATAAATTTCATAGTCCTTGTCCGATTTCCTTCAAACATTCACCATCCTGTTTTTCTTATTTTTCTGCTATCAGTCACACAAATCATCTTCTTAGTACCAAGGTTGGATTGCCCTTTAAGGAATATCAGTCCAAAATTCTGCAAATGTATTTCATGCTCCCACCAAAGCACCCCCCTCCTCCCCCACCGACCCAATCAGCTGGAATTCAAAGTTCTGAACAACAAGTGAAGTCGACAACCTTGGAATACCTGCTACCCCAGGGTGTCCGGAATAAGAGTTCGATTTCTCGAATAAGCAAAAGGATATTAAAGAGAAAACTAGTTATGCTGCTGTTTTAAAATTAATTTGTAAGCTTGATTCTTCTTTTTATGTCAGTCTGAAAGATTATCATAAAGGAAATGTCCCCTGAATTAAAGGATAGCTCTTCAAATGCCCTCATATTCGAAACATGACAAGAAATAGCTGAAATGTTCGGAGCCAAACTTTCATGCCACGTGAGGGTATAGTCCCATATGTAAATTTCTGTGTTCACGCAGTGTATGCGACTTGCAATCAGATTGAGTCGCTTTCTTATCATTTTGATGATTCCAAAACCTCACAGTTAACACTATTTCTTATGTATTGTCAATTATCAAACTTTCTCCAATGGCTTCCAGACTGTTTCTTTGACAGTGCAATCAGGGAAAAGTACTTCCCTGGTGCAATCACATGACCAAAACTCCAACTGTCTCTTTAAAGGTTTTTGGACGGTAGTAAAATAAACCTATTCATTGGTCATGTTATTCCAACCTTGCTGACTGGTTACCTCTCTGCATCCCCTTTCCACAAATCAGCTTCTGAATATCGCATTACGTGACCTCTAAAATCCCTCCTAAATACTTAACTTCTGGGCTCAAACCGAACCCTTTCAATTCCAGTCGTCCCCAATTGCAGCGAATCCATGAAGTTACAAATAAAATACATTTCCCGTTTAGCGTTTACCGCCCCCCCCCCCCTTAACCAGTAACTTCAACTATAGATGCTCATGATACTCGTGGGTCATATTCATACATATGCATGATGAAAATCATTTCCTTATTCAAGAAAATGTTTAACATACATTACCAGGTCCACTATCCATTTGGACAGTGGCAGGTATACACACAAAATACAGATATATATATATATATATATAAGTGTAAGAAATTTTTAACATATACAACAGCTTTGGCAAATCTCGTGAAAATAAATACAAATGTGAAAGAAATTGCGAGAATAACGTTGCGTAGCTCAATCAAAGTTCCCCAGAGCTGTCCTCCCTTTTTGAAATTTTTGCAAAGGCTGAAAAAATGTCTCCGCCGGGTCTCCGTGGTCTAGTGGTTAAGGCATTGGCGTTCTAAGCCAACGACCGGGTTCGATTCCGGCGGAGACATTTTTTTCAGCCTTTGCAAAAATTTCAAAAAGGGAGGACAGCTCTGGGGAACTTTGATTGAGCTACGCAACGTTATTCTCGCAATTTCTTTCACATATATATATATATATATATATATATATATATATTCATCTAATCATTCCTCTAATCATTCATTTGCCAATACAAAGTTAACCAATTCTTTTACCATGTTTACTGTAAATTTGTGTTTATAAAAATGAGGTCAGTGGTATTGTTCGCATTATTCCGCGGAGTGATATGACCCATTTATTATTTAACCACATACGTAATTGGACCAATACCACGTGTGTTTGCGTGATTCCGCAGTTAAATTGAATGTGATTACATACGGCATGTACGAAAGAGAGAGAGAGAGAGAGAGAGAGAGAGGAGGGGGTGGGGATGGGGGTTGGGGGATGGGGGGCTGATCTACTCGAAATCTGTACCCCTCTGAATCTCACACCCTATATACCCCCGGGTCTCTCACATTCACTTGGAGGATTTCATATAATCGATGGAAAGCTTGTTTTCTCAATAGTTCAGGAGAAGGATAAACCGATGTGACCCCCAGAGAGAGAGAGAGAGAGAGAGAGAGAGAGAGAGAGAGAGAGAGAGAGAGAGGAGAGAGGAGAGAGAGAGAGAGAGAGAGGGGACGGTACCCTCATAGACGGGGGTCAAGAAGCCAGACTGCCTTGTAGGACCAGCTAGAAGGCTCATCCCCCCCCCCCCCCCCCCCCACCCCCTCATCTCCTCGATCAGACACCCCGTAGTCCTCAGTCAGTCACAGAGGCCCAAGGAAGACTACCAGTCCTAGCCTCTTACCCAAATACCGACTCTAGTCTGACATGTATGATGGAACCCATAAGCATCGAACTAATATTTCCTAAACCTTTAATTGAATATTATAGGCCTATGCACATGTGCATGTAGGACCAATGGACGTAGGACCAAGGAGTTCAGTTCTGTGATAACTCCTCGGTAGGACCAATTGAGGTAGACCTAAACATACCCCGTTGGTCTTCCATAGACCATGATAGCACGTGTGACCGTCGGGGCTTAGCAAGGATGAGTATCTGCGAAGCTTTTTTTTTCATAATCTGGGCCGACTTTTTAGAAATCCAATACACAAACAGATCCAGATCCTTCAAGTTTAAGAACAACTGATTGAGACCCCCAAATCAGTGACCATTCTTTTCTTGTACCTGTTCCACCATGGAACAGTATATCAGCCATGAGCGTTACTGCGTGACGGATATGAGCGATGTATAAGTAAGTGGCCATTACATATTAGTAGTAGTATGCGAGTGTCCTAAATTCGTTGGCATATAATGCAATGCACAGTAATGACTAAATCTTAAAGTTTATGCACAAATTTAATTTATTGGAATGGAATTCGATCATGCTTTGGCGCGATGGTTAAAAAAAAACCCCAGTATAATAATGACATGATTAGTATTACCCGTACTGCTTTAATGTCCATTTCCGATTATAACAATAATGGCAATGTTCTACACCACTCACCGAATCATACAATCACGCGATATGCAATAATGTCAAATCACGAATTCAACAAAATAATTAGAGCATAACCTCATCATAATTTCCGATCGACCGATCGACCTCTACACGAGCAGCCGTGGACGTAAAACATCTATCTACACAGGAAACCAATGTAGGCGAATATTGTTCATTGACCTACCATTTCTCATATACCATGTATACATTCCGTGGAAATGTCAGAACGATAATAACGCAAACATTATGTGGTACAAGCGAGAGACCTTTGAAGAAAAAATGCATTTGGTAGGCTTTTATTGTTTATTTATTGCTTGCTTGTACTTTGGTGGGTGATAGATAGGGGTGAGGTTGAGTACGATCCCGATGCAGGAGATATGTTCGAAATCGTTGATGGCGTCAAGTTGAATGTTTCCTCCTGAGAAGTAGAGGTCATTTAGTTGAAATATGTCACACCTACGCTGAAGACTTAAGATTGAAGTTTTCAATGATTGGTTATGTATGTCTAGAATTTTTACTAGCATATATATATACATATATATATATATATATATATATTGTAAGTAAGGAATCTTATACGGATTATTGCTAGAGATTCAGAGAAAATGAGAGATAGAAGCGATGAAAGGAAAGATGGAGAGAGAGAGAGAGAGAGATGGAGAGGATGAAGGTATGTTGTGGTAAGAGTGGAAAAGACTAAGGGTA
Source organism: Heliocidaris erythrogramma (assembly GCA_025617745.1). Lineage (NCBI taxonomy): Eukaryota > Metazoa > Echinodermata > Echinoidea > Camarodonta > Echinometridae > Heliocidaris > Heliocidaris erythrogramma. The sequence continues at coordinate 19,990,698 of CM046862.1, forward strand.
TATATTAGAGTAGAGATGGATATAGAAAGAACAAGGGAGAGAGAGAGAGCGAGGAGGGGGGGGGGGGGGGGGGAGTGGGTGGAGGTGAAAGAGGAACAGCGAAAATTGAGACATGATCTCGAGAAAACACATGGAGACGACGGTGATAAGAAATCTCTTTCGAAAGAGATTTATACCACCTCGTCCCCAGGAATCTTGTCTGGTTGATATAGGTTGCAGCCGACTGGAATGACTAGATGAAGGGGTACCATAAAACCACCAAACTGCATCATTTATGGTTTTATATAGACCCCCTCAAAGTCTCACCGCAACCACTTGTTTGAGTCGATCTGGTGGAACAGGTTGATCAGTGTCGCCATTGTGATACCCAGTTAAAGATGGTTTCACGTATTTGCGAAGCATCCCCGATCTAATCTAAAGGACATTTTTTCTTCAAAAGAATGAATCTAACAAAACAATAATTGATCTAGCTGTGTATGTCTCGCGTTAACGCGGTTTCCTTGGTAACGCATGTTATCAGCAAGAATCCTCCGCACTAGGACGTGATTGCTTGTTGTCCTTCCCTCCCTCATTTAAATATATATTTTCGACGCCATTGTCCTCGCTCCTTAACCTCTTATATCTTCTAAAAATATTTGAAGATGCTGTACTAGACCTCATTATTTTTTAAACTACAGATTTCCACACAGCCGTGTCTACCAGTGGGGTGACATGGATCATTTGCCACTGAGGGGGCACTAGCCTCATGGGGGGGGGGGGGGGGGGGGGGCGGCAACCGTACGACATGATAAATGAAATGCGAGAGAACGAGTGAGAGAAGGGTGTGGAGGAGGAGTGGGGGTCATATAATCTTTTCACGTTATCTCCTCTTTCCTCTTCCATTTTTTTCTTTCTTATTGTACCCTTTTTTGCATACGATTTGGGCACGTGCCCCTTTCGGAGCTACACCACTTGTGTCTACCATGCTAAAGATATAGGCTATTACTATCGAAATGAGTCATGGAAGGTGTTCGCCCAAACACACCAGCAAACCCGATTGACGTATCAGTCTGTCTCGACTACTTGGCGAGCATCTCAATTCTTTTTACATTTGCTATGGCTTCCTGCAGACATCGGCAACCACTACTCAATGCTCTCACTATGTACCTTCATCCTTTTATTCCATTGATTCCGTAGAAACATTTGAGTATTTCATTTCAAAGCTAATCTTGAGTTCCGAGGATTAGATAACATTTCGAGAGAAAATTACTCGAAAAGTATTTCTGATTTGTTTTTCCTGCAGTAGATTCATGTGTATTATTTGGACCAGCAAAACAGGAAATAGACGAAAAAATGCTAAAGATCGTAATTATTCACTGTATTTGAAGCCCAAACTATTTTGCATACATAAAACCAAGTGTTTTAGGGATTTTTTTATACACGTGGTTAGGGACAACTAGCTAAATTTCCCTATTATTTTTTGGTCATTACTCATCTATATTAGACCCAAATATTCTTTCATGCTGTGAGTGAGATGATTCATTAACAGAACTTTGGGAAGTAAAATGATATATATATATATATATATTGCGTCCATGAATGTTGTAAAGTTTCTTTAGTTTGAATTATAACCTTGTTAAAAATTATCATTAAAGCCAGATATATTTTATAGGGAGGGGGCTGGGAATGGGGATGAGACTCGAGAACAGATCCCCACTGTACACAAAACATTCCCTGTAATTTTGAAGTGCTTGTGTCATTTGGCGACATAATTTATGACGTCTAGGTTTAAGCTCGAAACTATAGGTGTCATTCATTTAGGTCTATAATCGCAGAACTGATTTAGGCCTACCTCAAAGTCTGCTTGCTTGAAAAAAAAACTTTTCACGTTTGAACCAGACTTGACACGTATCCTATAGCCGAAAAGTCTGTCGTCTTTCCATTTTTTTATTCCCATTAAAGTATTGTATAGGCACCCTACTGGCTTGCCTGCATTGGAATGATACCCCCTAAATCGCTGCGGTTTGCCAGAGAAGGCCGAACGGCGCGACGGTAAAGAGTTCGGCGAAGTCCGATAGAGTTTGGAAGGTCCAAGTTTATTTGAAGGAAAAAACACACAATAACAGTTAGGCAAGTGACCCAACATGAATTTACTGTCTCAAAAGTAAGATTTAGTTCCGATATGACCATGCATAAAATTAAGATTAAGTCCATACCATTACCTTTGTGGAATTATTACTAGACTAGTTAATACATAGGATGTATCTGACATACTAGTACGGTATTTGAACCAACCGACAAAATGGGCATAAGCATGAGAAGTATAAATAATACATTGTGTGATGACAGAACCTCGAAAGTTTATTTTATTTGTCCATACATTTCTTAAAAGTTATCATCGGAGAGCACCTGATGCGTTACCATTTTACCAAAATGTCGTGAAATTTTATCTAGTGCTTTCTATTCTTCCCCTGACTTCTCACAGTTTCCTTTTTACTTACTGAATTAACAGATCTAAGAATAAAAACATATAGCTATATATTTTTAAAAATTATTATAGCGCAGAGCTATATTTTCTTACGTTCCCACCCACCCCCTCCCCCATCTCTCTCTCTCTCTCTCTCTCTCTATCTTTCAATTTCTCTCACCTTGCTCACTCTGATGTGATTTCTCCTATTTTTGAGGCAACAGATCTACTGAATTCGAACTAGAATTAATCATAGCACATATGTGGAGAGAGAAAAGGAGAAGGAGAGACAGAGACAGGGAGATAGAGAGAAGGAGGGATAGAAATAGAAAGAGAAATATATATATATATATCTATTCATATATACATGCATTCATACTAGTGTAACTACTGTTACACTTTATAAAATATTGTATGATTCTGATGAAATTCTGATGAAATTGAAATTGAAATTAAAGGAAATAACATTATACGACAGCTTTGGCAACTCTCGTGGAAATAGATATATACATGTCTATATTTAGAGAGAGAGAGAGAGAGGGGGGGGGGGAGAGAATGTAGCATTAGTACTGTGGGAATCAGGGACTATTTCTCAATAAGTCCTCTCCACATATTTCTGTTTGTTTTTAAATGGTCATAATGTTCAACAACCCTGACGGAGACTATGGACTAAAAATAAATGGGTTATTAAGTGCGAAGCAGTAGCATGGTATATAGTGTGTTTGAAAACATATACCAAACAAAAAATAGTCTGCCGTAACCATACCTCTCCTATAGATAATAGACTCCCGTCGCTATCAAGAGCTACCATATCGTGTGGAATTTAGCACGGATAAATTACGAACATTTCAAAACTGTTAGTCATCTCCAAATTATTCATCTTCATCGAGCAAAAGGCACTGGAGCCTGAGGTCAGTATTCATAATTTGATACCTTCTAGACGTAAAAGCAGAAAGGGGTTTTATTTGGAGACTAGATATGGGTAGAAAGTCCAAAAACGAGTGACTAATCATCCAAGACTAATTGCACGAAACACCTTAAACACGAGTTCTATCATGACCTTCTTACTGATGGCGATGTTGGCCGAATCTGACAGGCCGAGTTCACGACCAGGCCATCTGTTGTCTTAAATCACAGACCTTTTTTATACTGACAGTCCTAAATAGTGACAACAATGAAGTAATATTTCACAAATGATTAGCTATTGGCAAGATGACGTTTCGATATGATAATGCTGATCAATTATACAATATAAATTTTAATCTATTTGCCCATCTATAATCATATTTCCGACTTAGATGTCTTTAAATGCATATATTTAAAAACTAATTCACAACCCCGACACTGCAAAAGTGGGAAAATCGAGATGCATGATCTAGAGCTCAGGACAATTTTTCATCTTCCATCGCCAGAGAAAAATAATTGGAGCTCTGTTCGAATACGTGATGGGTAATTGTTAACCCACACCATGTACGCTGATGAAAACACCATCAACGATTGTCGAGGAATAATTGAGATTGACAAATAAATTTGTGGAATATCGGCTGTGGATGTGTTTCGCAGGTCTTGGAGGAAAGGGTCGAAATTTTGGAGAAGTAAACAAGTGGTGATGAATAATCGGGTGAAAAGTTCAAAGTCAGGAGTCGAGGTCCAGCTCCCAAGACCAAGGGGTGGGGTTTGTGGTGGTGGTGGTGATGGTAGGGAAGGGGGGGGGGGGACTCAAGGGTGGGGTGGTGGAATGCTGTTGTTGTTGTTACTGCTGTCGTCGGTGGTGGTGGAGGGGGGGGGGGGGGGTAGGTCTCCATGTTGATATCGGGGTTTTTTACTTCTGTTACGAAACCACTGGATATTTCAAGGTCTTGGTCTTGAGAACGAATTTTAGAGGTCGTAGTTTAAATTTTGTAGCTTCGCCTTTATCGCTTGTCAGAGGTGTTGGTCTAGATGACTGCAGACATCTGTGTGTTTCAGTTTGGATAATGTACCCTAAGTTCTGCGAAATGAACTTATTTCTTTATACTTAAAGAAAGTACCAGCCATTTCGAAACTGTGTATTAAAGAAGATAATCAGTCAGCAACAGCTTAACAACTGACAAATTATTAGTAAAAGCAATTTTGCCGACGTAATTGAAAATGTTCTCTCTCTCACTCTCTTAAAAAAGGGGCGCAGCCACTTAGGTCTGTCCCTAGATCTGTTTAACTTTAAGCTAGATTTAAAAAACCACTGAAGTGGACTTTGATATTCAACTCCTATTATTGGTACAAACGTGTATGAGAAATGCCTGAATAAGTTTCCCATGGATCTAAAGAAGAAGAAGAAGAAGTTATTACCTGAGTGATATTACAATCAATTTCCCAGTGCTGCCAACACCGGCAAGGCGCCAGATTCTCTGTTGAATCTAAAGAAGAAAAAAATGCGTTACGAGGGAGGTGCCGGTGCATTTACCTGTCGTGGTATGTGGTGTCATTTCGATGTCATGGAAACGTACTAGGTAAGTCGTTGAGCAGTGGCGTATGAACGGGTGGCATAAGGCACGGGGGCATGCACCCCCAATCAAGTTGCGAATGAGAGAGAGAGAGAGGGGAGAAAGAGAGAGAGAGAGAGAGAGAGGGGGGGGGGGGGGAGAGGCAGAGAGGGAAAAGATTACACGATCGACACCCTACCATACCCTTCCGCAATCGCTTGAATCGTTCCTTCCAACGAGTTAGGGGCTCGGGGGGGGGGGCATTTAACCCCTAATCAAATGGTGAGAAAAGGAGAAGAGAAGGCAAAGATAGAGAGACAGAAAGAGAGAGGTGGAAAAGGAACACGAAAAAAGAAGGAAAAGGATAGATAACACAACCCACCCCACTCCTCCCAAATCTATCAGTGACCTTGTTTATGAGCTTTTCACGCAATTAGAGAGACCGGTGTCCCCCCCCCCCCCCCCCCCCCCCCCCCTCATTGACTGGATTCAAAGTTAACGTCCAAAACATACAGGATCATTCTCAATTTTCAATTTACAAGCATAACAGACATACAAAACTATATAACAAAAAAAAAAATTAGTAAAAATGACTGGATGACTGGATCTACGAAATACATCACTAAAGACCGATCCCCCTCCCCCCCCCCCCCCCCCCCCCCACGCCATGGCCTGACCCAGCTACGCCACTCTCGTTGAGGTTACCTTGCTCGAATGACTGACGATGTACTGAAGTTGTATGAAGGCGACAAAACCCATTGAGTAGGAGACGAAAATATTGGTGGGGATCTCACAAGTTTGGAGACTATTTGGGTTGGGATAATAAGAACAGTTGTTCTGTGCAAGGTGGTGCCTATGAGAACATGCTCAATAACGGTGAGACGGTTGATTTTTTGGCATGGCTTATGGTATGATTAGACGAGATGGGGGTGGGGGGGGGGGGGGGAGGTGAGAAATGGAAAGCACGGATACGAGACATTTATTCATTTTATAAATATCGCAACAGTTATGGTTATATTTCAATCCATCCAAAATTATATACTACAAAGAGAAATACAAATAGAAATTTGTAAAGCGCAGAAACTATACGGTATGTAAATATATCCTACTGCGCTGCAAGGGCTCCTGATTTGCTTAAAGCTACTATACATGCATAAACTTGCATATCTTTGCATTTATAAAAGAAAATATTTATGACATTTTCCCCAATCTTCCCATCTTCTCTTTCTCTCTCTCCCTCTCTCTCTCTCTCTCTCTTTCCCCAATGCTCCTCAGTCGCTTTCTCTCTTTAAAATTCTGATTTATTTGCTTGATTATACCATTCAATCTCAAGTAATTCTGTCTTTAACCAAAAAAAAAAAAAATCCCGTACACTGAACCAGCACCCATATAGTGACTCGCATCACGATTTTTCTTCGTTATTAAACCTGGGCCCTGTTTCACAAAACTTGTTATCGATAACAACTGCCCCATTTCTTTGACAAATTTGCCCTCAGCCAATCAAATTCAGTAGCTTATAACAATTACTGTGACTTGTAATTGATGACAAGTTTTATGAAACGGGGCCCTGAACATACTTCAACAACATTTCCCCTCTTCTTTAACCTTGGTAGTGACCGTGAAACCATGACTTTCAGTTCCGAAGTCAAACGTTCCCCGAGCATCATTTTTTTTTTTTTTTTTTTTTTAACTTAGACAAATTAATATTCATCTATTCCGTTCATAAATCAGAGTATAGGCACGATCAGAATACCCTGGGTAAACTTTGCTTCGCGAAAACTTCACTTTTCATGTTTGGGGATGAAATTGATTTATGTCCATATGCTGTCAAACATGGTAGTCTATAGCTTTCAGACGAAACGCTAGTACGTTTTTCCCGCTCAACATGGATGAAACTGTATTTGTCTGAGTCTGGAGTAAAGACTCACCCCAACTTTTTCTCTATGGGAGTTGAACACGTTGAGGGGTAGTCTACATGCTCTAAATTCCAGACTCGACGTAACTCGTATAGGTAGAGGTAAAGGCAAAGAAATTCCTTTCGCGTGTTAGCTATACCCTTATCATGACATCGTTTCCCCTTGTCAGTTATAACGCATATGACAGGGTCTGCAGTATAAGACTTTATACTGTACCCATGCACTAAGTCCTGAGTAGCTGCTCAGTCACAGGTTAGACTTCACCCAATTCCCCGCTTCACCCAAGAAAAAAAAACCAAACGAAATTTGTTACAGTTTCAATTTGGAGTCTGTGCGTGCAGACTAATCATCATCACCTGACATTGCCCTTGCCACTTGGCTGAGGAGGCGCCAAATCACATGGGCGTTTCTCTTCAATCCAAAAAGGCGCCAACATTCAACAACAAACCTTTTCTTCTTTTCTTTTGACGATCGCCTGAACCCATTCCCGCAATATTGCTCTGTCATTCTATTCCTATTGTCCAGTTGAGGATGAAACTAGATTGGACATCTAATAACAAACAAAGCAAGTGTCAAGATCAATATTGTGGCAAGGTGAAAAAAAGAATACATGAGACACGAATATCACCGGTCCCATCTAAACAACGTTTAGATTGACGTATTGTATGCTTTGACAGTTAAGATAGTGTCCAAATATGAAGAGGTCTTATTATCATCTTGCAATTCACATTATGTACGTGAGTATGACTTCTAAGTGATCTGAAGTTTTATTGAAATAGATATAAATTTTGTTTCGTACCATGGCAACGCCACGAATTATTCGTGTGATCTGTGAAAGGGGAAAGGGCGTCGTCAACATGTTCAAGCAAGAAAAGTTGTTTCTCCACTTAAGAATGAATGTTAGTTTTAGTTCTAAAAAAACTAGACTACATGTTAAATATCATTGTCTGAATACAAGATATATTGCTACATTTTGTTTAGAAGTAACCTTTATCATGACATTCCTATTGATGGTCTGATGGTTATGAACCTGACTTAAAGATGAAGTTGAGTTCTGGTCACGTGATTGAATTGTCAAAGAAACCGTCTAAAAACAATTGGGAAAGGTTGATTATATAGCCCGTGAGAATAGACCTGTTCACTAAGTGATTCAAATTTATGGATGTTTCTTTCCTGGGGACCTAGTAACGAGGTATTCCATTAACCTGTTATTAATGAATGAACTACAATACTTGGAATCCAGTTTGCATACATTACTTGTTGCTATGTCTGACAAGCCTCTGGCAAGCTTTCGGGTTGTCAAGAACAACCTTTGTTTCAAAAGTATGCATAAAATCACTTAGATTCACTTAGTAAACAGGTCTATTGGTGTATGCTGTAAGGTTTTGGAATCACCCAAATGATAAGAAATTGACTCAATTGAGAGTCACATGCACTGCACCCTCAGAAATGTGTATATGGGACTACACACAAATGTTCGGCCTAAACATTTCAGCTGTTTCTTGTCATATTTTGAATGTGAGGGCATTTAAAGAGCAATCCTTTTCAGGGGAGATTTCTACTGTGCTAATCTTCCAAACTAACATAAAAGGAATGAAAAAGCTCCCAAATTATTTTTTTGCCTTTCCCTGAACTCAACATTCTCTTCAATATGAGGTTAATCTGAGCACGTGGATTATATGCACACACAAATGACATCATTAAAATCGGATCGGACACATAAAATATACCCTTATGTTGGGTATTGTAAAATGGAAATACTACAAATTATCGCATTGTGAAACCGTTTCCCAATAGCTGAGGGTTGATAGCCAAATAACAACACAATAGGGGCCTCTGCATTTGGGGGTTGAGTTAATTTGCTTGCAGTACTAAATGAGATATACACTGACATATTATTTTAACCATAAATAGTAAATGCTATTGATCAATACCATTCTTCGCGGCCGATTATTTAGTTAGATCTATCGACTGTTATCTCGCTCACATCTCTTCCGTATATGAATATAATAAATGTCACATTTTTGACACCTTTTCCTGCCTCGGTTCCTGTCTCTATCACGCCATTATTGTAAAGTACGTTATCCAAAGAAAGTGACCCACATCAGGCAAAGAAGTTAACCTGATTATATCACCGGAAAATAATAAGGAAGAGGAAATAATATGATAAAAATATAGTGGAGATGCACTTTTAATTTGCTCTAAGATCGAGACCGTGGTTATATAGCACATGGATACACAGATTTTATTCATTACTCGAACTTTCGAATTTAATTATTATATTTTCCCTTTCCTATTGTATTCATTACATCATAAAAATAGTTTGTAAATGGCACGAAAAAGAGACATGATAACGAAGCTTTTCGACCTGCACTCATCAGGTTAACGATAAACCCAGACGCCGTAAATAGTTTGCAATTATTCATATAATTTGCTATTTGATTCTGCGATTAGTCTTATAATTTTTTCGAGCGGTGCATTCGATTGTAGAGTGCCCCACCCCAAATAATCTTTTCTGCTAATGGGCCTGTACACTGGGAGACCCCCGCCCCTTTCCCCTAACAGATGGGAGGTACAAAATACATGAAATATGTATATCTAGCCTAATGGAGTTCAATTTGAGCATATTGATTTTTTTCTTTCTGTGTTTATTGTGTTTATACAATCTTTTAATGGATGGTGAGGAGTGCTGCGATTCTATAGTGACCATGGTTACTTCCTGTGCTGTCACTGGGGGTAAACTCAGTTACCCCAGAAGGTTTTTGTTATTAAATCATGTGTGAGTGATAAGTATGATACAATGAATGCCACACAGGTGAACAACAGTGCTTTGAACCCATGACCTTGTCATTCAAAGAGTCTCCCAAACCACAAGACCCCCGCAAAACACTCATTTTGGGAGAGCATCTTTTTTTTTATTCGAAATGAAAAACAAACACCTTTTTCGGCTTTGAAACTTCAAACCTGCTTTCTTCTTCCACAAATAAAATTGATTCAAAGAAAACCTTTACATCAAAATGTGCATGTAGTTGCAAGGTTAAGCTGTTCAGTAAGTTAGTCAATATTGAATTTCACAGGTTCGACACGGATAACAATAAAGTATGATTTCGATAAATGATTTGTGTGCGGTATGATTGCACTTCTAACATTTGTTTGTGGTTTTACCGCAACCTTTTTCAATCTTTTAATTTGATTGTTAGGAGAACCAAAGGTTGTGACGTGCCTATAGTTCTGTCAAGTATCTTATGAATTTATTAACCCTTTGCCTATTGGAATCGAGTGATCCCTGTCTTATTAAGCCTGCAGGAATTACAAACTTCAGTAGTCATCAGATTAATTGATTTTTTCCCCCGATTTTCATTTCTCACAGGTTCATTTTGAAATCAAGAGGTTGATGTGCCAGTGGAAATTTTTTTTAAATGCAGTGAAGAAGCTGTGAGAGATTGGGCCAGGAGGATTAGGCCTTATCTTTAACTTTGGAAAACCTGTCGATTAAGGCCACCCAAAGGAAGCAGAAAAAGGTGACCACTGTAGACAGGTGGCCTTTCTAGGCAGGTTCTACAACACATATTTCTTCTTAGAGGGAGACAATATAGGTAAAAACTATAGACAAGTGACCTTTATAGAAGGGTGACCACAATAACAGGTTTGAAATGTACTAAAGACCATTTTGGGAATAGGATGAAAAGCAACTGAGGGAGAACTGTTAAAATGTTGTGATGTTTGTATTGATATCATCAAAGGATAAAACTGAGTAAGCATGGTAAATAAGATGAAGGGAGTCCTAAATTAGTTGTTATGCTAAATTATAAAACAAATGGAATGGAGAGAGAGGGGTTAGAGTGTGGCAGAGGATGTTACAAACGTGACAGAAGTGATGAATGGGATATGAGAGGAAGAGAGAGAGAGATAGAGAGGGGGCAGATAAAGGAAGAAAGAGAGCGATATAAAGATATAAGAGGGGTGTATAAAATATATCCAGATGGGTAGAGAGAGAGAGAGAGAGAGAGAGAGAGAGAGACAAAGAACACACACACACACACCCTCACACACACCCACACATATATATATATATAGAGAGAGAGAGAGAGAGAGAGAGAGGTGGTCAATTATTAAGACAGGTATAGGCCTATAGTTGAAGAATGTGATGGAGAATGGGGTATGCAATGCGAAACACGAGCACGATGAGAAAGTCGGTTAATGCATGCAGTTATCATGGTTAATGTATCGATAAAGGGGGCTACGCCCATATGCTACACCTATATCAAAGCCTACCGCCAGACATGCGAAAAGGTACTTTAGTCTTTTTTACTACCGCTTGGATCCATATTTCTCTACTTTCTTCCACTATTCCTACCACCCCTAGAAAAATATCGGTCAAAATGACTTCACGGCTGACCTGCTCGTCAAATTATCGTGACTTTTTGTTTTATGGAAAGAACAGCCCTTTGCCCTCGAAAAGTGGAATATCTGTGAATTATGGAGAGGAAATGGGTGAAATTGGTGACGGAAATGTGGACCTTATGATATCAATTACATTTCGCTTTGATTTCCACACAGCGACAGGTTCAAATGCAGGTTGAGTATTATAGCAGATTATTAATTTTTTTTTTTTTTAAAGTTGTGTGATAGGGGTTACGATGCTGAACATTCATTTGGGATATCGGCTGTATTGCAGTAAGAGTGCACTAATCTGGCCTTAGTTGGACAGGGTTGAATGTTCGACAGTTTACCTGCCTGATGAGGTAAACACCCGACTACTAAGGCCATTGCATTGCAGGCACCCATGACACTTGTCACACTGCTTGCTTGTGCCTCTATAGAATGACTTTGCCGATTCTGTGTCTGGGAATTTTGTCATCGAATCATTCTAATTAAAAAAAAAAGGTTCATATCTAATTGTATTCACAGGAAGAATTGTTTTCCTCCATTCATTTTTCCACATTTAACAACGTATTCAAATGATATATATAGGCTACAGAGTTTCATAGGTGCAATTCGAAAGCATCGATGTGCTAGTGCCGTTTCATAAGGCATCAATCCTCACTACAAAGTCCTTCGCATAGGATTTAAAGCAGTAGGCTCACTGGTTGCTTAATTTCTAGCATATACTTACTTTTCTCATCAGTCAGAGTAGATAAATCATCATCATAATCATCATTATCATCATCACCATCATCATCGTCATTATCATCATCATTATCACCATCATTATCATCACCATCATCAGCATCATAATCATCATCGTCATCATCATCATCATTATCCTCACCATCATCATCATCACCACCATCATCATTATCATCATCATTATCATCATCACCATCTTCATCATCATTATCATTACCATCATCGTCATCACCATCATCACCATCATCATCATCATCACCATCATCGTCATCACCATCATCATCCTTATCATCATCATCACCATCATCATCATTATCATCATCATCATCATCACCATCATCATCATTATCATCATCATCATCATCATCACCATCATCATCATTATCATCATCATCATCATCATCATCATCACCATCATCATTATCATCACCATCATCATCATCAGCATCATAGTCATCATCATCACCATCATTATCAACACCAACATTATCATCATCATCATGTACATGTTATATAGGGAGGGAGGCGTGAAATCCCCTGAAGCTAGGAGCTTGTGTTGGGTATACTTGAATAATTTACATAATACAAGATTTGCGTATTTTAATAGGATGACTGATCATGCTGATGGTATAAGGAAGCAATTATGAGGATACCAATGAACCAACAATGTACTTGTATATTGTATTTGAGTACTTTATTATGACCCGACTATAGATGTTGAATTTAAAAAAATTGCAGTTAGTTCCATGAAGGTTATCAAAATTGAAATTTCCTCCTTCCTAGTAGTATCATAAATATAGTGAATTCGAAATGGTTAACTGTATATTAAGCTCTCTAGTCATGCTGGTAGGATCGGAGAAAAGGGCTACGAATCAACAGGGAGGCGGTAAACCTGTCGCACGACTCTCCACGAATCGGCATCGAATCCTCCGACTATATGTAATGGTATATCAGAAGTATAGCCATGGAAATGTCAGCAAAATATTCAGAGAAAATAAGAATGAATCATCGACATCAAAACATATCATTGGAACAAATCGTACACTTCAAAGTTCACCACAAAATATGCTATCCTGTGTTCCACTAACACAACTAATAGTATAGGTGAACTTGTGAAAAAAAGTTCATCATGGCCGGGGTCACGTGTGTCATCAGTTTGGTATGTCATTTTAATATCTGCGTTTCATATGGATTTCTGCTCGACAATCGTTAATCTACTCAACATTTTGAGATGAATGAATACCAGCACTTGTTATATAGGGCTAGGGATGGAGGAGGGGAAGGGTGGGGAGGGGAAGGTGAATGGGGTAAGGGAGTCACAGTTAATGAGTTAGTCAGAGGTGGTGAAGTTGTGTTCAATGTACAATTTGGCATAAATGTAAGGTAAACTCTTTTCCCCTCATGTCCTAGCTTTCTCCACCTTTAGTAGTAGTAGTAGTAGAAGTAGTAGTAGTAGTAGTAGTAGTAGTAGTAGTAGTAGTAGTAGTAGGGGTGTTAGTCGTCGTCGTCGTCGTCGTAGTAGTAGTAGTATAGTAGGAGTGATAGTAGTAGTAGTAGTAGTAGTAGTAGTAGTAGTAGTTGTGTTGTTGTTGTTGAAAAGGGAAGGGGGGTCCTACATTTGCAGGTGCCCATTCCCCCAACACTTTAAAAAAAAATCGTTTTGTGTGCTTATATTATACCAAACTGGATTTTCATATGATGGGGGAGGGGGAATATGTGATATTTATGCCCCTTCCCCTTCCTCCTGTATTTGCCACTGACGTATATGCGTTGATTTGCCAAGTGCATTTGATTTTCAGTTAGTTTTTCTATAGGTTTCTCTACATTTCCAAATGACTTTTGCACTTTCCGAACGTGTATATCTTTAACCGAAAAATCAAGATTACCTTAAATTCCTTACAGCTACGTGTTGTGTTGTTGATCACTTTCATTTCAAGATGTAGGTGGAAAGAGAAGACCTTAATTCAAGATGACCTCCATGGTCTAGCTCCACTTCTTCTCTGTCACTACTTGATGGATTGGTGGTAACTAATTTCGAAATTAATATCGGAAACAGCTTTCATGATTCCCGAACCGATGTCATTGCGAGTCCAGTGAGAGCTGTCGGTCTCTTGCTCTAGAAAAACCAAAACAGTGTTTGTCACAGAGAGTATAGTCAGATGATACAATGGGTTGAGGAGCTTGGGATGGGAAAGAACGGCGACGAGATTGTGAGGGGAGGGGGGGGGGGGGGGAGAGGCGAGGGGAGGAGGTGAAGGGGTAGACGGGTGCTAAATTGGTTTCCTTTATCGTGGCTCCGTAAGACCGGCTAATGTTTTTTACAATGTCAGATGTTTGTTATGAATGTCATGGAGCTTTTCCCTTCTTTTTATGTTAGTATTATCATTGTAGAAATGTCCCCTTAAAAAGATAGATCTTCAGATGCCCTTATGATTATAAAAAGTACTGAGGACCAAATTTTCAACATGTGTGTATCACATCTGCCCATATCTGTGTACAGTGTTTTTTACCAGTTCACTGTGTGTGATATAGAGAAAGATCGAGTCTATCTTTTTTGTTATCGTGCTGATGATTACATGACCCCACAATACATAATTATAATTTGGTAATACATAATCAACGTTCCCAGTAACTTATAGACAGTTTCTTTGACATTGTAATCACGTGATCAGCACCCAACATTACCTTTAATTTGAGCAAGTAGTCGCTCACCTCTTGCACATTTTTTCCCCTTCTAATCCAAGCGCTTACTCATCTTATCAAATCAAACTCGTCCATCCATAACTCTAAATTCCTCGTATCGACACCAGTTCAATAGAATCCATTATCAAAATAATGTTTAATCTCCATAACTGACGAGTTTTATTCCAACACATCATGTAACAGACATCGCGACAGAAAGACTGACCGCAGAGACGTATCAAAAAGATAAACTAATAAATACATACATTGTCAAGCCCATATATTCCGACAATGTCAACACAAGGTGCGCCGATGGGGCGGTGAAATTTTAATCTGTCTTTTCAAACTTCGACAAAAGGGGAACTATAAAAATAACTACTGCTCAATCAATTTTCTGAAGGTGTTGTACCAAGGAGTCATAACTCCTTGGTTGTACTAGATGTTAAACACACATAGTCGCGACAGCTTGGGAAAAACCGACGTCATTTCTTTGAGAGCTGTCGATAAGATTAAAAAGACTATTGTAGTGTAGTCTCTGGAAAATTGTTGGCTTAGGTAGGTAAAGCTACTGTTTGAGGAAGAGAAACGATAAATTGTGGATGGTTTCGCTGACTAAAACCATGTAGGTCTATATCATAGGGGAATCGGAAGGTCATCAAGGCCACGAGGTACGATGATCCCCAACTTTCTTCATGAAACAAATTAATGTGTGAAGATTTAACTCGTTTTTAGGGTTGGGAATCAGCCCAGCTGGTTCGAAACCAAGATGGTGTGTTGGTGTGGTATAACAATAATGAAATGGACTTATTTTACCCATGGCAGCCTCATCAGTATTAATTCTGTATACTGCTCTTCATGTGGACCCTGCCATGCCAGGTAATCATTTAATAATCATGGGTCGAGAGGGTGAAATGTGGGGAAAATACCTTGTCAGAGGATGTAAGCACCGAGCATGGATCGAACCCGTGACCTCTCCTATGAGAGTCAAAAGCCTTGACCATTATACCACAGTGCTCCCACATTATTATGCATGGTGAAGCGTGCGGGTCCAGCCATTAAGGGCCAATGGTGTCATTTGGGAGGGGACACCATCGAACTCAAACATATATTTGAGTTCGATGGGGGCACCTGTCTTTCCACATGTATATAGGTGGGTAAAGTGCGAGCGAACAAGGGCATCGAGTGAGGGAAATGTGTTGGAGGGGTGTCGTATCATCTTCTTTCACGCCGCCTGGCTTCCCCCTCTCCCTTGCCTTATCCCTTGTTCTCTCCCCACCCCCTTTTCACCATTTGATGGTGTGGGGTAGTGGTGGTGGGGGGGGGTGGGGGGTGGCCCGGTAGGTTCGCCACTGTCCTCGGTATGATTTAATCTTTAGGTCCCCTGGTCATATCAGTAGATACAGGTTTTGTGTTCTGCTGTTGGTGACAAAAAATAACAAACTCACGACTGCACTGATGTAGTAGCAAACTGCAAGTGACCAAGGAGTTGATATACACAGTGTATCCACAGGGTAGTTACATAATATACAGCCGGAATTGATTAGTAGGTGTGGTTGGATGGAGCAAGGATTAGTGAGATAGGAAACAGGCAAAGAGATTGGGGTAGGAGATTGAAAACAAACAAGGCAGAGTGTGGGAACAGGATAAGATGTAGACTGAAGAAATGATGAGGACACAATAACAGGGATATGTTTCTTCAGGAGAAATCCGAAATATTTATTAGCATGAACACAGCCTATGTATTGGCAGGAGAAGTCATAATTACCCACGCCGATGAAATCGGCAGGGTTATGTAAAGGGCTCCGTATGTTTTTTTTTTTTTTTTTTTGTTTGTTTGTTTGTTTGTTTGTTTGTATGTTTGTTTGTTTGTTTGTTTGTTTGTTTGTGTACAAGATAACAAGAGAACGGGTGAACGGATTTGCACCAAATTTTCAGGGAATGTTCAGAAAGTGACAGGAAAGAATCGATTAGATTTTGGTGATGATTGGTTGACCCCTGCACATTCTGTGTGACCTTGAAGTTTTGACCCTGTAGTAAAGTATAGGAACTTCAGTTCAGATAGTGACAGGAAAGAAACTAGAAAGATTGATGACCCCAAACTTCGCCTGCAGATGCAGAAATATTTTGGCCAATCAAAACACTCATTACTTCGTCTCACCAAAAGTCTATTTCAGGTTTATGAATTTTAGAAGACTTTTAGACCCATTATTTGCCATTTCACTTCAAATCCGTACGAGCCTGCAATGAATATTCAAAGCCAACGTATCCCAGCAACAAGGGATTTTTCGCGGGCTTGAACTACTACTGCGAAAGCGGCTATGTACGGTATACTAATAGGCGGCTAGGCTCTATAGCTATCGCGTATCGCGCGCGATACCTTTTTTATCCACAAATTCATTTAGATTCAGGCTACCCTAGCCCTACGGCTTCTCCTCTATTTCTTATCTTCTGTGCATTTCTGTTTATTTTCCCCGGTTCTTTCCACTTTGTTGTGGAAGTTTTTGTGATTTATTTTATCCTGGTGGACGTGTAGTACGTGATTTTAATTGTTTTCGGTAAAAATCTGGTGAGTTTGTTCGACGTGAGTGAGTTTATCGCACTCGCGAGCGTTCGCGTGTGTTGATCTGAGTGAGTGCTAGTGGGCTGTGTAGCTAGCTGTACGTACATAACTATACACAGCGCTGTCGCGAAGTGACGGCGATCTGTACATGGTCGGGCTAGGGAGTACATAACCCCAGGGAGTCAGCCT
The DNA here is from genome assembly GCA_025617745.1 of Heliocidaris erythrogramma. Classification (NCBI taxonomy): domain Eukaryota; kingdom Metazoa; phylum Echinodermata; class Echinoidea; order Camarodonta; family Echinometridae; genus Heliocidaris; species Heliocidaris erythrogramma. The sequence continues at coordinate 20,008,083 of CM046862.1, forward strand.
GTGCCTGGCTCACTGTGGTAGGATTGAACTTTTTTCTTTGGGTTATAACGGTCCTGTCATATAACTAGTTTATACCTCATTTATGTCTGTTTGAGTGGATTTCGTAGTTGTAAAATATATACAAAAACTGTATTTTTTTTTTAATTTGTGTGGATTTGCAAAATTTGGTGGCTGATCGAGGTTCGCCGAATACGGGCATGCACGCCAGTATCCACTTTGACTTTGTTGATGGGTGGTGACTGAGCTGAGTGAGTAAGCTCTGTGCCTCGCATGCATGTCATTTTGAAGTCTAGATCCAACTTTATTTGTCGTCATATATATTTTATCCAAGCCCGATGAAAAAAAAACAACAACCCCAATTGCAATGTAATTTAAAGATAGAACATGAATACATTTACTAACACTTACATGACAATACTGAATACAAATTGCTAACATTTTTGTTTCTCACCACGCCACGCTCTCTGACATGTCTAATCAATTACTTTTAGGGGAGGGATGTTTCAATAATAAAATATCTTTTTCAGAAGAATTTTTTCAAGGGTGGGGATACACAAAGCTATGACCTGGATATGGCAATATTTATGGGGGGGGGGGGGGAGATGTGCCTCTTGTTATCCCCTTTGAATGGCTACTGCTTACAAAAATAATCGCAACAAAACAAAACCTATATTGGGTTAAGGCGTGGGTCTGCCGCCTTTGACGGCCTTTCTAGTTGTGTATGGAATGATTTATAAAAAAAGAATGATCACAAAGTCATCGTTACGGCATGGTAGCCAACATATCGATTGTATTTAATTTTGTTCCAAAAGGGGGGGGGGGGGGGAATTGTAGAAAGAGTTAGACAGATAGAGAAATAGAAAGAGAGAAAGAGAAATAAAATAGAGAGGGAGAGAGAGATAGAGAGAGAGTGGGAGAGGGGGAGAGGGGAGAGGGGAGAGAAAGAAGAGAGACAGAGAAAGAGAGAAAGAAGAGATAGAGAGAGAAAGAGAGAGAGAGAGAGTTAAATTACCAGTGGTCATCACCAGCCTGTCATCGGATATCATCATCAAAAAAAATCACGACAAATGAGAAATAGTGGCATGGCTAATCGAAGAAGCACTGCAGAAATAATGAGATATATATGTACAGCATTAACCATTGATTTAAAAAAATGACCAACATGCAGCCGATATCATTCTATACCATGGTTATAGACTAGCAAATAAACCCTTTTGTGTAACCATTCTTGTCCTTTCAGAATAAAGTTTCACTTTCATTCCGAATGTCCTTCCTTTGCATCATTATTTTCTTAGCAGATCGACAATAATAATGATCTCCTCAGAAACCCGTCTGCAAACATGCTTTGATTCCAGGGTTACGTAAGGACACCAGTGTGTGTGTGTCCCCACATTGTCCACTTTTCAGGATAAGGTCGTACTTAAAGATAAAGTTGAGTTCTGGTCAAGCGATTACTTTGTGAAAGAAATTGTCTGGAAGCCTCTGGGAAAGGTTGATTTTGTTGTACATATTGGTGCCCTAGTCTACTGTGATGTTTTGGAATTATCGAAATTACAAGAAACAGACTCAACCTTGCTGATCTACGTGACGTGCACAGCACACAGAAATGAGTATATGGGACTACACACACATGTGGCATGAAGGTTTGGTCTAAACCTTTCAGTTATTACCCGTCATATTACAAATAAGAGGGCAATTGAAGAGCAGTCTTTTTAGGAGACATTTCTTATATGTTATCGTCTGTTTGGAGCCAAAAGGGTGTTAACTCATATAGCTTAACACAGGGTTAACGTCCTTCTGGTTCTCAACAGACGATATTCTTCCAGACTAACATAAAAAGTAATGAGAAAGCTCATAAATGATGCATCACCTTCACCAGAGCTCGTCCTTCTCTATAAGTATTGCAACTCAATCGTTATCCAACTTTTATTATCTTCCATTCTTTTCGACATTTCATAGCCTTAATTTCCCTCAGGGCCGCCATTTACCGTTTAGCATTATCGTACTTTCCTACTGCTTCACGAAATTGAAATAGGGGGATCAATTGACAAACAAACGGCAATACCCTATTGTGCAATGTGCCTTGAAAGATTAGTATGAAAAGCTCTAATTTGCGCAAATTTCCTTACTTTTTAGGTCAGAGTAAACTCGTAATACAGCCCGGTGATGGACATTGAAAGAAGTAAGGTATATTTTGATAAATTGGGTTCAGAAGGTTTATGGGAAGGAAAACATGTTGTTGCATGGTTAATAGTTTTGTGAAGGCAACATAAATAAGATGTGAGCCAATAATTTGCTACAAGCTTTTATGAGGAAAATTGTAAATTACAGAAAATATGCCTCAGGCATGACAGGAATAGGAGAAAGGAAGATGCACGTACTTAGTTAAAGATGGTAACTGGGCACTAAATAAAATACGTGAACTGGCAGTTGACATGGTTGAGGAGGTGCTAAATAAACTATGTGGGATCAAATGTAAAGAGTTAGAGAGATGGAAGGAGAACTGGAATGAGAGAAAGAGAGAGAGAGAGAGAGAGAGGGAGGAGAAGAGAGAGAGAGAGAGAGAGAGAGAGAGAGGGGGGGAGAGAGATATGGGGGTGTAGAGAGAGAAACCTGTCTGTAGAAAAATTGACATTTATATCCCCCCCAAAAAAAAAAAAATAAAAAAATAAATAAATAAATGAAATAAATAAACAAATAAATAAATAAATTTTTTTTAAATGAATGAAAAAAAAATTAAATATTAAATACATAGATACATGAATAAAAATAATAATAATGGATAAGTAAAAATAAAATATTACTTGAGGGCAAAAGAGGGATGGGGCCAAATGAGAAAAACCATCGCATCTCCTACCACCCCTAACAGCATAAAAAGCAAGTGATATCTCTGATTTCTTTGTTTTTTTAAGTTTTCATGTTAGATAAACATTAATAACAATAAGAACATAATGAAATGTCCAAAGTAGTCGCACGCATGTGTATATTTCTTTGTTTGATGTAAAATCCTTGAGGAGGCAATACTTGAAAAATTATTGATCGACTCGTGTAAATTGTCAAGTTCTATGCGAAAGCTTAGAAAACGGTAAGAGACTCTGCATACATCCGAATGTCTGAAACACTTGTTTATTGATCAGAGTTGTTTAATCTCTGAAAGTTATAGGAAATGGATTTAGAGGTCGATCATTCACCATGAGCACCCCTTAAAATGGTAAGTGACATTTCGCTTATCCAGTGAGTTTGGACAATAATGAGAAGTAAACTGCAAGATTGATTGTTACAGACCGATGATTCATAAACAAGTTTTCGCATAAATATAAGTAACTAACATAATAGTCTAACATTAAAGAAGTAGTGGAATATTTTAAAGAAAAAGGAAAAGAAATCTGAATATCGTATCTGGACAACTACCCCCTGGACAATTACCCCCAGACAATTACCCCCGGCCGACTACCCCCTGGACAACTACCCCCTAGGACAATTACCCCCGGGACAACTACCCCCAGGACAACAACCCTCAGGATAATTACCCCCAGGACAACTACCCCCAAGACAACAACCCCCAGGATAATTACCCCCAGGACAACTACCCACGGATTCTGGAGTCGTTTTTAGGGGAGGGGGTGGTGGTTACTTGTCAGAGATTGATGGGTGTAAATCAGTACCCTATCGGATGACCTTTTCTGAAAGTTTTTTTGGGAAAATTAGGCCCCGTCCGCTTTTACGAAATTCGTTATCAGCCACTGAGAGTGGTAAAGATTTGCCCCCTTGCCCCCTTTCCCCATTCATCTTTTAAAGGGATACTCAACTGCAGATTGTGGACGTTTTAATGCCGCGAGAGGGCACCGTGATCGTTACCTAATCATGCCTCGGATAGACTGGTCGCCGCACAAACATGCACGCTCCGCCTGAGCTGGAGCTCTCGTGCGAGATTCGGTCGGCTTCGTGCAGCCGAAATATATCCCACTTAGTCCAACGGACACGTTCGACGCACAAACTTTGTGTACGAGTGAATGGGGCTTACGCAATCCTGACTTTCCCCACGGCCGCCCGGTGGCGTATCCCTTTAAAGACGGAAGTACTAATGCTCAGGGAGGATTAGTATGTTTTGAATAACATTGGTGATCTTTGACCTCCATTTCTACAGCTTAAATTGCAGAGTAAATAACGAAATCGTGATCGAAATTTCTTTGAAGTGTTCCCACTCTTAGTTCCAACAACTTAAACATATTTGTTTAGAAATTGAGGAGCTTGTTCTTGAGATGAAAGACGATGAATAGAGATAAAAGAGGGGGTGGGTACAGGGGAACGTTTTATCATCATTATAATAATTATTACAAAGCATGATTGATGCTTTCGCTATTCATGTACCCTCCCGGCAAGATAAAGTACAAGATAAGTATATTATTTTTTCACTTTAATGATTTGAGTGTTTTCTGAAAAAGAACATGTTTGAGTGAATGTCATGATGTCTTTTTGTTGATTTTGGGGTGGAGGGGTGTCGCACCTATTACTTGTATCACCAATTCATAGAATATTGCAGTAACACAATAGCAAAGACCCAATTGTATATATCCCATATTCAGATTACATAATACGTTATTGTCAATTACGCACATCTCAATGTGTAATGGACAAGGCTACTGAAATTGGTTCAGATATTTTGAGAGTCTTTGCTACCGTGTTCCGTAAACTCCCCGTGACGTTGTTGGGACTTGTATGCAGGCTTGAAATCAAATGACTAATAAATGATAACATTTTAAAGGGAAAGTTAAGTTCTGGGAAAGGTACAACAAATAATTTGTGAGCTTTCTCATTCCTTTTATGTCAGTTTGGAAGAAGATCACAGTAGAAATGTCCCCTGAAAAGGATTTGCTCTTCAAATGTCCTCATTTTCGATATGACGAGAAATAGCTGAAATGTTCGGGTCGAACATGTGTATGTAGCCCCATATACACATAGTTTGTAGGGCCCTGAATCAAAAGTTATTGAGCCAAATCGCAAAATGTGGTCAATTGTTAAGGGTTAAATATTTCGCTTCCATTAACAGTTTAAGTTTAAATTTCAAAGGATCCCAAGCTTTTCCATTGAATTACTTAAAATGACGTTGGAATGACAGTCGTTTGATAATAGAGCTAGTGCGTGTCGGTCTGGTCTTAAACAAATAGATCTGGTCTAATCAAGGAGTTATCACAGATAACTCTTTGGTCTAATGCTTGTGGGCATATAATTGAAGAAGGTCCCGACGTCATTCGGACATCTTGGCAGAAGTAAGTCTCGGTCCTTTTGATAATAATCCTTTACAGTGGTCATTAGGATATTTGCTTTTTGTTGTGTTTATTCTTTGTGTAAACATCGATCGTTCTAAATAAGTTATCGTTACCGATACTTATGTGTTTAAAACGAGATATTCTGAAGAGGGATCCCATCCTATCTCTTAATTAGCTATGTCATACCCTAGTATAATGAGTAAAAGGCTGTCGTTAAACAATAGATAAATAAATAAAGCAAGAAAACTGGTCGAGGGAAACTTACGAATTCTGATACATAAGTACATGTACTACAAAAAAAGTGTAAAGTGGCTGTACTAAACGGTGTTTTTTTTTTAAATGATGAATGAGGGTGAAGTGCCCAACGTCGTCGAATACATGCAAGGGTGTCAAACCGTCTGGTAAAAACAGGAGTTGCTCAAACCCCTCCCCACCGTATATTACCCATAGACCCCCTATCTACCGCAAGTGTATCTAATTCTCTGCATGGAACGACTGAATTCCGTAACATCATGTAACCTTTGATGCGTTTGTCAACATGTTCACCTCTATACGTAGCACAATTAAGTAAACAGACATACATCCGTTTTCTGGCGATTATCTCTAAGAGGAGAGACACAAAAACACATATATACAAACGCATTTCTTTTCTTGTGTTAAGCTATAGTTCAAGAAACTCCGACACCACTCATCGCACATCAGTAACAACTGAACAAGAAGAAAAGTGGTATCGACTAGCATTATAATGAGAGTGGGAGAGAGGGCGGGGCTCGAATCCATGACCTCTGTAGCCCAAGAAAAGTGTTTTATCCACTCCTTTAAGTCAACTAGTTTCATATTAAGATTATGAAGATTCTTTGCGTCTGACATTCAGTTTAAAGTGGTTCAATTTTTCTCGGAAGTTCGCTGTCCAGGAAGTATCGAATATAACCCGACCGAATGATGACACCGCACCAGGGACACCCGACGTCTATCTAGAACAGGTCTGGTTATGGTAGCCCACAGGTTGGTTAGTCGACATAAACCATCAAAACCTAGTAGGCTATGTGGTCCAGTCATGTTCGTGATGTTCATGGATAAATGATTTATTGCCAATTTGATTTCTATAGAAATCATTGTGTAATTTCAAAACCAAGGTTATCAGATTATTTAGTTACTCTCAATATAATCTGATAAAGATGAAAGTTCTGGATAACATTGTGAAAGAAACTGTCCCAAAACAATTGCGAAAAGGTTGATCATGACTACATAAGAATTGGTGTATACTGTGCGGTTTTGGAATCATCAAAATGATCAGAAATTGACCCAATCTTGCTGAAAAACACATTCACTGCTCACTTTACAGAAATGGGTATATTGGACTGTATACACATGTAATGTGGCATGAATGTTCCGCCCGAACGCTTCAGGCTATTTCTCGTCATATTTCGAATATGGTGGCATTTGAAGAGCAATCTTTTTCAGGGAACATTTCTACTGTGATGTTCTTCCAAACTGACATAAAATGAATGAGAACCCTTAGAGAAAAAGAAAACCCAGATAAGAAAAAAATTTCCATCAAAATTTGAAAATTAAAAGTGAAGAATAGGGGGGAGGAGGATTTTTGAAGCTCTGATATTCTGTCAGTGAGGTACCCAGAATTTTCTATATCCTTGTAGCGAGGCACTGGCGGATTTTTTATTTTATATATTTTTTATTTTTTATTTATTTATTTATTTATTTATTTAATATTTTTTTTAATTTTTTTTATTTAATATTTATTTATTTATTTATTTTTTTTTTTTTTTAATTTTAAATTTTATTTTTATTTTATTTTTTATTTATTTTATTTATTTATTTATTTATTATTATTATTTTTGTTTTTTTTTGGGGGGGGGGGCATAAGTGACACAATACCAAAAATGTACCCCTCCCCCTTATTTTTAGGTGAATACTGTCTCTTCTTTTTTGCTGGCTCTCTTCGCTCGCTCCCAGAATTTAGAAACTGGAAAAGTTGCTACTCAGGCAAAAGGCATCTGTCCCCTTGCGAAAGTGTGCCCGTATACACCTATGCTTAGCAGCGAAAGGACAACTATTACATTATTTCCAAAAACATGATATGCCCTTGTGCTACTCACTCCTTCTATTTGACCCCGCCCTTTTCTCTCTCCTCTGTGTCTTTCTGTTTCTCACGCTACTATCCCTCTGTGTTCATCTTGTACAGAGTTGACTCAATCAGAGAGAAGAATTAGATTAACAGCAAAACGTGCGTGTACCTAGAAATTGTCGATTTAATTAGGGTGACGAAGAAATTCGCAAATCATGACAACTAAACAGCTCAACTTGCCAACCTTTTAAAAACGTTCACTTAAAGATTATCAACAATCACTTAACCCTCTGCATTTTAGAAGGTGTATACTTGTACGTAAATCTCAAGGCATGCGATGTCTTTTGTCATAAAGGGGTTAAAGCTATTTCATTTGTTGGTCCGTTTTGCAGAGTCATCTGACCGAAGACTTCAGGAACCTAACAACAAATCCCTTTGATTGCGATCAGTAAATTATTCCTGATTGAATGATCCCCTTGGTCAATTATGGTGTGTTGGAATGGAATAAAAATGAACTGCTAACTGAATAACTCCGTTCATCAGCATTTCACGCGAAATTCATTTGCAAAAAACAATGTCAAACACTTGAAGTGGCCCCTTATGACGCTCAAGATCTTTCATCAAGAATAACACGGATTAAAAAAAAAAGGAATGTAATTATATGTATTTCTTCACATTATCTGAAGATATGATTTAGGGAACGCTGACGCAAATGACAGTCCCATTTCCCAGAAATAAGTGGACATTACAAAATCAGATTTTAAAATTGAATCAGGTAAGGAAATCGAATATTATTACTTAAGGAGGTGTATGTTTAACTTTTATTGATGACCTCACTTTATGAACATTACATAAAAAAGACAGTCTCAAATATTTTCCCAGGCCTCCTATAGATGATGAGGTAACTTTACCAATATGAACTGGAAAATATGAACTGCTTTCTATATCATTACCGATGGCACATCAAGCACTCAATATATATATATATTTTTTAATTTTTACACAGAAATTTCAAACAAATCATAAAACAAACAAAGAAACAAAAGGAATTCTCAATTCAATCAGTTTTAAAATTTTCAATCATAATCTTTGAAATGTAAAGCAAAAGTAATCATTCATAATAATGTTTATGTTATTTTCAACTCATGTATATATTAAGCCATTAGCATTTCAAAGTGATATCCAATGCCGTTTATTTCTTGAAGAACCCCTACCCCACTCCAACCAACCCAACCCAGTACCCCACCCCACTCCAGCACTGAGCACCCCAGCATTAGAGAACATAGTGATACATATTGAACTTGAAGTTCGAATTAACGAACATATTCCTATACTTTCCTGCATGGGAATTTGAATTGTTTACAAAACATAATATGTTATGCATATATATATATATATATATATACATAACATATTATGTTACCATGGTTACTATAGAATATATAACGCTATATAAAAAAGGAAATAAATTAAGAATGCAAAAAAAAAAAAGAAAGGAAAAGAAGAATGGGTGAGGTATTGTTTTAAGTTGGTTGAAAATCATCGAATGAATTCTCCCCAAGGACTAGACTAACAACAAAAAATGTTTGAGGCTTGGACCCCTCTATAAAATCATGTCACATGACCTCATGACAGCGATTGAACTCGTATTGTTACGTCATCGTCATTTTGTATACCCAATCGTCAGTTTCACCACAATACTTTATTATTATTATTATTATGTGTGATGCTGTTTGATTGACAGATGACAGATGACAGATTATTCTCTCAAAAATGACTTGTGTGTCCTGTACAGGCAGTGGCGTATCATCTCTCAAGCCTTTGATGGGGCTCTGGCATCAGGAGGGGGCACCCCTATTATTAGGTTACCGATTAGGAGGGGTCTATCATCTTTGTTTTTTAATGCTTCCTTCTCATCTCTCCCCCTCTTTCTCTTCTTTTCTTTTCGGGGGGGGGGGGGGGGGGTTACGTGCCCCCCTCTTGCCCACTGTAGATACGCCACAGTGTGCAGGTATACACTGAATCTCGAGCTCGGGCAGTTCAGTATTAATCAGGTGATTACGACGCGCCTCCATTAACAAAATACATCGGGGCAATTACGTCCATGTGATGACGTCATCAATCAGTACTAATTAACGCGGTTAAGTGGGAGCGAGCTTAAGGCGCAGGTATTTACGGAGTGGTTTAATGGGGCAGGTCGTTGACTCGAGACGGAGCTGTCAGTCAGAGTGACAGCTAACTACAGGTAGATTCTCCTGTATAGTGTTATTTACATCTATGGGTGAAGGAACGATTGGTGATTATGGGAGGGAGGAGAAAGGGGGCAATATGAGAAACGAATTTGTTTTTGTTTGGAAACAACGGTAATTATATTGCAATGAGAAATATGGACAGGCTTAGAGGGGAAAGGGATTATGAGAAAGGGGAGGGGCAGGGGAGAATGGAGGCAATACAGGGCATATACCCAAGATACATCTCAGACGAAGCTGGTATGAAATGAAATTAATGATGAAATGAAAAGGAAGGATTTTCAAAGATTCGTTAGTCCATGTTCATGTTCAATTTAAGGAATTTCTCGTTGGATAGTCTCGCCAGCAAAGAAATTTAAAGTGGAACCTGGACTGCAGTGTCACCAGTTATATTTCACAACATGGTAGGGGGTACAAGTCTGGGAAATAATTTTAAGAATATCAAATTTCCTCGGGGCGAGGAGGCACACGGCTCCAAATTTTTGAATATTTTTCTCGGTGTGCAGTGAAGGTAGGGTATAGCAAAAATGTATAACAGATTTGGTTTTGCCGGGGAAGGGGGCAAGTGATCCTGTGCCCCCCGGATCCGCTGCTGACATCAGATCACAGTAGGTTATTGAAGACTAACTCCAATCAGAGGTTATTACAGGTTATTCCGTTTGGAAAGAGATAACTCCTCTTTGCACCCCAACTATTGAGCAATTCAGACGAAAATGGGCATGACTCCAAAAATCGTCGAAATAAAGAGGCCAAAGTTGTCGTATTTATCACGCTTATTTGATTTCCTCTGAACTTTTTTGAATCAATCCAAAATGACTGTCATGTTAAATTAACTTTTGATTTTATACTTCCGATGTGAAAATGTATTATTGAGGAAAACCTTAATTTTCTTAGTTCTGTTTTATTGCTTTATTCTGATAAATCAATTTGAGGGGTACTGCCAACGAGAAATATGCATTTTACCCCAAATATTTAATTCACTCCCAAATTAAAGCATAATCAGATGGAAATACAGTGTGTCAGTCATTTATATGCGACATGAAATACTTTCAATATTATTTTGTTATAGATAATGTCCTCTTTGAAAATGGAATCTAGGCTATTTTAGGTATATTTGAGTGAGATTAATTTCAAGAAGCACAATCGGACAGATTGATGATTCAGGCATTAAAATATTCAAACTGTCTCAGTTACATATCTCAGCGGTGAGTCAAGCATACAAACGTTTAATTTTCAATGATAACGATAGATTAATGGTGCCAACACTTGACAAGAATAGAAAACAAGCACGGCATTCGTCAACAAAACAGTCACAAAAAACATTTGCTTTAGAGTTATTAATCGCAAGGCTGATTAAAATCTTCAGATGTATAAAATTATCAGGAAGGAGAGATCATTTTTTGTATAACACCCCGCCATGATCAACATTCCATAGCTTTATTGAACGATTTGTAGCTGTGTTTATTTATACACCAGTGAGTCAGGCGCGGTGTCAAAAGCACAAATAAACACACAGTCGATCGCACTTCCCCGAAAGAACCTGCTACTTTTATCGATTATGTCAATATTAGTTGAATGGTTGATCATAATACGTGGAGTTCACGGGGAGGGTCGTTCGCCTCGCGTGTAGTAACGTCTCATTATTTCTATGATTGATGGGTGAGTTCTTCTTTTATAACTTTGAATAATTTCTAAACAATTTGATGGAATGGTTGGATAAAAAGCAGGAAGTTCTTGTGACAGTTTGATTATAGATGGTCCACAATCAACTTTGGTAGTATGGAAAATAATAAGAAGAAGGAGAAAAAGAAGAAGAAGAAGAAAAAGAAGGAGAAGAAGAAGAAGGAGGAGGAGGAGGAGGAGGAGAAGAATAAGAATAAAAAGCTATGATTGTTTGTCCTTAATCGTGATTTAGATCCTTCTTATCTATATATAACTAGTCTATATTATCTGCCCGTCTCTCGTTATTTATCTGTCATGAATTTTCCCCGTTTTTAAATTCACTTTTCTTTCTTTCTCTCATCCTCTCACTCTCTCTCTCTCTCTCTCTCTCTCCATTGACCAGAACCATTATTGCTAAGGCAATTATTGATTATCGTGACATTTCAAAACATTTTTTCTCCTCTCTCTCTCTCTCTCTCTCTCTGTCTCTCTGTAGCCCCCTCTCTCTATCTTTCGCCTCTATTTCCCATCCTTAATGCTCTGCTTCAGTTATCACGATCTGTGATCATGGGGAGGATCCATGATTGTATAAAAAGGGGGGGGGGGCACAGTAGTCAGAATTTCCTGACAAGCCCCCCCCCCCCCCCCCCCCCAAAAAAAAAAAAAGGGGGAGGGGCGGTTTTCGGGGGGTGTTTTTACTCAAAAATTCTCTGGCAAGTGTATCTATCACTAGTATATTTATTGCTTTATTTCTACTATAGTATATATTTTATAAATTCTTTCTCATTATCCTATCACTGTACTGTATTTGATAAATTACAGGTTGTTCTCTATCCCAAACATTTAAATCTTTGCACTCCCTTTCTTATAATTTTCTAATGCCCCTTCAAGACGTTTTATTTTTGTTATAAATTTGGTAAAAGTTCAATTTAAAAAAGAATGATAATAAATCAAATTTGCACTGACAAAGTACACGATGAATAGACTATTCAACCATGATATCGATTTTCTATTTTTCTCGAATCACCGGAAGTTCGACGAGACATGTAGCCAGGGTCGTAAAGAGAAAAAAAAATAGAACTCAGGAAATAAAACTTCCTGCCTTTTCAGAAAATAGATTCGTCTAGTGCCATGACAATGTGTTATTTCATTATGCCTGACAGGAGTTGACGGTACAGTTGACATGTTCCTTTAAGACTGTTCAGGTTTCTCTTCATTTCTAAAAAAGAAGATCTCACTGACTAATCCGGAGCGGAAGTCGTTTCTCCGAAATTCGATGTCGAATGTTGAAGTTTCCACAACTGATGATCGCAAGGTCAACACTTTATGTCATCTTCTACCCGATTAGTTAATTCTTCTCCGCACGATTTCCTTCTATTTGTAAGTTTAGCAAGTAATCCACGGCGGTAAACAGTCGACCACTCACCCGTCATGTTGGTAGAGGTTCAAATTAGGTCAACAAGGTGGGCGAACGTCGCAGTGAATTGAACTCTATTTATCGATATACACAGGTGAATGAGTGTATTATTGTTGGTGCGACACCTATGTGACGTCACGGTCTAGTCTGCCTACGCAAACCCTTGTCAGTTGTAATGCATCACAAAGTGTCTGAACTGTAATAAGATGGTAAATCAAATGGTCTAATGCATTCCATAAGCCATTTGATTTAACTGTTCCTCTTATTTGACACTACCAGTGACTGATAAAGTAAGGGTCGGCTCAATGCTTCATTGAATTCTGTTTATGTGTCAAAATAGAGTATGTTACTGCAGACTAATCACTATCCGTACGCCCGCGCGGAACATTATGCGTGCGTCCCACCTGTAGAGACTGGTGTAGCGGATCCAAGCGTGCGTGGGCGAAACAGTTGACGACCCGATATTGTAATATATACCAACAGGTAGAGCGATGGAGTCATGGCCGTTGGAGGCAATTCGTGGTAATCGATGATCAATGCTTGCGACCTTGGATCGCGCGTGGGTCGATTGCTATTCGATGAGGCATCCAAATACGCTGAAGAAATAATTTTTTGTTTGATATTTCAGTTTTAGCTGGAGGATAGCCCAGACAACATTTCTGGATCATGACTGCTGTATCATTCTTGAAGACCCTCCCACACCAAATAGGTACTAGGCAAGCTTGCATAGTACCTCCTTGCCCACACGGATGAATTCCGATATAGCGTTACACTTTTTGAATGATCAGATAAACAATTAAGTGACCAGATTATCAATTTCTATTGATATGACTCATCATGTTTTTTGCTCATTCTTTGCTTAAAGTGATTATTTCCCAAGTTCGGTATTTCGAATTTGTTTTTCATTGCTGGCTCCACATTCCTTCAACGTGTATCAGTAACTGCACAATTGAATGGATTTTGACTAAAATGCACCAAGCATTAGTCAAATTGAGAATGCCAAAGTTATTTACGTAACCCTGATTTTTATTGTAATCACATGTCCAATCCTCATGCTAAGTTGAATAGATGCATTGACTAAAATGAATCACAGATGCTTTAAAGTTTTCACTTTTATCTTAATACGCTATATAAGAGAAAAATAAGGACTCGCCGAACATCCAAAGAAGATAAAGATTACAGTTACCTTGGTTACCGAAAACATTAACTTTTATCTCCAAAACTTGCAATGGTCTTTCTCTCTCTCTCTCTCTCTCCCCCCTCTTCATTGATTTATACCTCCCCATCACCCTCTCTCTTTATCTTTCTCTCTCACTTTCAATCCCTTTATGTCACTCTCACTGACTCTCTTTCCATCTTTGCTCTCTCTCTCTCCATGTCTCTCTGTGTATTAACTCTTTCCCTCTCTCCATCACTCTGTCTTTTACTTTTTCACTCTTCTCTCTTTTATCTAACACTCTCTCTCTCCCCATATCACTCTCTCTCTCTCTCTCTCTCTCTGAGTCACGCAATGTTTCATGTTTCACACCGCAAGCGAAAGAAAATAAAGGTTGCGTGATCCCTCGGAGAAGCATTCCCGGCAATGTCGAAGCAAATCTCTGAAAATGAACTTCATTTCTCGATAAAACGTTTAATCGCAGGAACCGGCAACACACCGGGGGAAGGATATTCCAAGTTATCAACTCAAACTAATTTAATGAAACTGTCAAATAGTCCTACGTTAATCAGCCCTGATGCCGTCCGATATTTCCACCACAAGGGTATATCGCTTCAATTTCCTTCGTTTTGGGGAAGCTTGATGCTGGAATTGATGATGTTTAGAACGATTGAATAACTCTTAAATCGGCGGTTTACTGTATAAAAAAAACCTCTAGTCCGGGTTAACGCACTCGGTCTCAATTTTGGCGGAGAAAGTGGTTACTTTCCACATAAATATTTTCTTTGAAATGTTCACAGGTGTTGAACTCCAGTTTACCTTAAACAATAAACCCTTTTTTCTTTGAATTGGATAAAATCTCAAATTTTAATACCTGCATTCATGTTAGTTTCTGCGTTAATTTTTTTTTTTTTTTTTTTTTTTTTTTGGGGGGGGGGGGGGGTCTATTAATCCTAACCCTATTTGTGGATGTCGGAGGAACTTGTCGCACACATATTATGTGAGCTCAATATTCGAACGATTAGGTAACGTTTGAGGAATTAACTATAGTCTATGTGCATGGATCCCCAACTAGGATGCGTCGAATTATTTTTCTTAAATTACTGATAAACATGATGATAAAGACACAACTATGATTATCACGTTTTTAACTCAAGAAATATTCGCATTCAAAGCGTTAAATCCGGACAGCACCTAATTAACTAACAAGGAATGCTCCATATTGTTCATTGGCCTCGTTTGCTAATCTGCGGGCTCGGAACGAGAAAGGAAGTATAAATGAATTCCCTAAATACAAAAACCTGTTTCATTTAGGAGATAGATTGGCTGGACTTCCGACGCTTCGGAAGTTCCTAATTGCATGCCTCTCTGATGAACATCAACAGAATATGTAGTACCCGACATAGGAAGCCTTGGAGGGGGCAAATCCGGGGGTGGGGGAAGGGGGTGGTCGCGGTGTCCGGTCCCCCATATTTTTGTTCCAATTATAGGTTTTGCGAATTGGACCCCATCCCTTTTCGCCTGATTGGACCCCCCCTCCTTTTGTACCCGAATGATAACATTTGTTTTTGCTTGTCGGAGATTAAGGGGGGGGGGGGGGGGTTAAGACCGCCCTTTTTCACAAATCCTGGATATGCCCCAGCCTTGATACTCGTGTATAAAGTGAGGGTGTTTACCTCTGGTCTTAATTAACACCGACTGAAATAAGACCTGTCTGTCATAACAAGCGCACGATGGGTGGCTGATTACGTAATGTATTTAATATAAGTTGTAACAGGTTGGTGAAACTATAACCATGATAAAGATCTTTGCGCTTTTGATTGATTAAATTGATGATTTATTTTAACCAATGCTAAGAAATCAAATACGCCTGTATGCATGCTTGTAGGTAAGAAAGTAAGGTGACCTACGACTTTGAGCCCTATCTGAGGGACTTGGTAATTCTCTCTCCCTCTCTCTGTCGCTGTCTATCTTTCTTTCTCTCAGACTCCCTCCCTCCCATCTGAAGTGAATGTTCATTATTATTATCATTTATTTGGCACTTTCAAAAGAAGAACAAAATCAAGAAACAATATACGATGTACATACAGTGTGCATTAAATTTGAATAAATGCAATAGTTTCATTGACACTCGCGCATTCTACCAGGTGGCCCGGGTGAGGAACAGGTCAACTTAATAACCATGGCCCACAGGCCTTCCTTCCCACACCTGATCGGGTGCGCAAGCATCTTAACATACAATGTGGATAAAACATTGAATGATATGCTATTACACTTTGAAACTACGTGATTGATGTGGCCATCCCAATTCAACTGTGAATTGAGATATACTCCCAAGTACTTAATACAGCTCACCTGTTCCACGATAGCACTATCAACCAAGTAAATTGGGTTCCCAACATCTTTTTTACGGGGAGCAATTCTCATCACTTTGATTTTACCTGCATGCAGCTGCATCCGATTATTGTCACACCAAGATGCTACCCCATCCAAATCTTCTTGGAGGAGACTATAAATCAAAATGTCGTCTGCAAAAAGCAGACAAGGTGACTGGACGACACTCACTATATCGTTTATGAAAATATTAAACAATAGGGGCCCCAAGACACTCCCCTTGGGGTATTCCTGAGGTGACGCTAGCTGAATCCGAGTAGGAACCACGATACTTAACACTCTGGTGGCGATCAGGTATAAATGACCTTACCCAGTACCACATGCTGCCTTGAATATTGTATTTATTTGAGAGTTTGTTAAGAAGAATATCATGGGGCATCCGGTCAAAGGCTTTGCTAAAGTCGAGAACTATTGTGTCAATGATTGGAGTAGGAGTTTTATCAAGGGCAGCGTACCATTTATGATTTACGTTAATCAGCTGTGTTACACATGACCTTCTTTGACTGAACCCATGCTGATTCGGGCTAATCAAACCATACCTTTCTACATGTTCTCTTATCTTACGGTCTACCAATTCCATCATCTTACCAAGGAGTTATCACAGACAACTCCAGATAACTCCTTGATCTTACATACAATGGAGGTTAACGCAACTGGGCGATAGTTGGACACACTAGATAAGATAAGAAGCACAATGGGAATGATGACCGCCTTCCTCCATTGTGAAGGCAATTTACCAAGTGAAAAAGATGTGTTGAATAGTTTGGTGTGACGGGAACAATTGCCGATTTAAGCATAGCTGCTGTAATTCCGTCTGGTCCTGGAGACTTAGTAAGAGACAAATTCTTAATTAAGATCAATTTCATTTGAATGTAATTCCAGCGAACTCAAATAAGGAGTTGGGCAATTACACAGACCAGGAGTTTCAGGCAATGCATCACTGACTAAACACTGTGAGAAAGTAATCAGAGAAGCATTGTCCTATCTCTTCTGATTTTGTTTGTCGGTTTACCATTCACAGTTATAATTTGGGGAGGGGATTGCGTTTCTTAGATCGCCTGTATCCAAAGAAACGTTTTCTGTTATCACATTAACACTTTTACATAATAGGGTTAGGGTTGGGTTAGTGTTTAGGGTTTACCTAACCGCACATTTGGGTGCATGGCTGTCGCATAAATCATTCCTATTATCAACAACTAAATTGACATGAATGGGAGAAATACCTTCATACCCTCATACCGTTGGAAAAATGTTATTTTATATAGCCTCATTCATTCCCTTAGGACAGACTAAACAGATCTGTAGACATCATTCGGAGGAGGGGAGGTGTAGGAGATCACGACACTTAGGAATATCGGTTGCCACGGTGTAAAGAAAGCCCGTGGATGTCCACATAATTCAGGGCAGTTAACAAACACAAGATATATAATGCTTCCTTCTGTAGGATTGGCAATACGAGGTCTAGTGATATCAAGAACACCTTGGGTCATATCCATTGTATCAAATATATGAGACAATTTGTCTTTATTCCTATTGTCTTGCTCATACCAGTTTACATTGAAATCCCCAACAAACAATACCTTGATATCCATTACTAATTGCTTGAATGTTATCAACTTGTTTTCAAGTCATTTGCTGAGTTAGGGGGTCTGTATATAGAGCATATTAACCACTTTTACTCCCTCATACATATTTCTACAATAACCAGTTCGAGATCAGGATATTCTAATTGTAATAAACGTTGTGGCAAAAGATGTGGTCGAGCTCCGACTAGAACTCCTCCACCCCTGCTTTGAGGTCGATCTATACGAAAAACACAGTATTCATCATTTAGACCAAGTTCATTCGTATTAAAGTCATTATCTAGCCATGTTTCGCATGTACAGATAATGATTGATCATGAAAGAAGGCACTAATGGATGCAGCTTTATTTCGAATGCTTCTTGCGTTGAATGAGAATAAGGAAACATTCTTTGCAGAGTTTGCAGAGCTTGTAGGCTGGATATTAGACTGGAGATTCTCGTCCTGGTGTTCCGATGGTACTGAGTCCGAAGAAGAGACCAGCTCCTTTGAAGTAGTCATGCGCGTTATCGGGGGTAGATGTTGAGTTATCACTAACGACCAGGCTTTCCATCGAATTCCTTCCTGTGTTACACGCACTCCTGCTTGTCTACCTTGGTGAGTTTTACGCTTACGAGCTATCTTCAAGTCGTCAATCGTCTTCCTGGTCTCTCTTGGTAGATATCGCAGACTTGCTTGAGCAGAAAGCTTATCCAACTCGTACAGAGATGCGATGTCATAGAAGAAGCATGATTGTCATTCTTAGGGTCAGATTACTTCTTAGATGCAGTGGGCCAAGGGTTTGGATCGACATCACCGGCGATGAGGAGAGCCAATCGAAATGTTGTATAGGAGTTTGTGTAATACTGAATTCTATGTCCAACAAATTTGGAACGCAAATAAAATTTACTAACATTCTGTCTACAGAGCTCCAGTACACCAGAGTTGTATCCTTCTTGTGTAGTAACATACAATGTAATACAACGTAACATCAATAGGGGAAAGTGGCCAGGTATGTTCCAACCCATTGTCAAGTAATTGGCCGTGTGTCCGACAATAGTTATCAACTATTGAAGTCCAATGATAAGCAGATTAGAAGAAAAGCTAATTGACAAAAGAAAAGCTTAAAAGAGCTTCCACTGATGTAGTACATGTCATGGCTACTCAATGTACTTATGGTGTAGACATCAAGCATTTACAAATCACTGAAACAGCATCAAAATATAGATCCAAAACCTGTAGAATTTGTCCTGCACAGTCAATAAGTAGTTACAAAACAGGTGGTACTGAACAGGTAAAACAAATCAATGTTAATAGTAACATATAGACAGTCACAGGGGGAACAAGAGCAGGAGAGGGGCCACTGCTATGAGCGCACACCAAAAAGAAAAAAAAAAAAAAAAAAATGTTCTTAGGCGAGGCAAGGCAATACGAACACGTTTCATCCATCACTCACCTGTATTTCATGCTTCTCTGAAAGAGCACGGTGATGCAGTTGTGTATGGGGGCACACGATGAAGACCCCTGCGCTCGCTCACGAATTCGGGGGGGGGGGGTGGAGGAAAGGGGCAGATCCAGGAATTAAAAGTTCTGTGACAAGCAAGCATGC
This sequence comes from Heliocidaris erythrogramma, assembly GCA_025617745.1. NCBI lineage: Eukaryota > Metazoa > Echinodermata > Echinoidea > Camarodonta > Echinometridae > Heliocidaris > Heliocidaris erythrogramma. The sequence goes on from CM046862.1 coordinate 20,027,486, forward strand.
ATGCAAAACAATTATCATAGCTTTCTTGAGCCTTTTTACTTTTAGGTCGAAAATGTGAAAGGAGGGGAGGGGGTTATAGGGTCTGCCACTTGGTTTTCAAAGGGGGGGAGGGGTGCCATCATTCGCCAGTGGAGGAAGGGATAAGGCAGGATCCCGTATAATTTGGTTGACTGGTTAATAACCTCATATGGATTTCAGAAGGTCTCATACCGAAGGTGAATGTCTGCTTGTGTAAAACGTGTGCCGGAAATCACACATAATCAGATTATTAGGGGTAGAAGTGCGACCACATTTTCCAGATTATTTTCCCCTTTCCACCTGAATTCTGAAATATTTTTTGCACACTGACACTGGTACTCATTTTTGGGGTACATAACCAAAGGTTCGTTGTGCTACATCATAACACACTCATCACACCTTATTATTGAAAATTATATATATTTTTAAACATGTTAAAATCGTGTAATCACTTTCGAGTTATTGAACTACATGTCTTTCACGTTACCATCAAATTAATCATGATTTACGTAGTCAACTAAGCGCGTATTTCATCAGTCAGACAGATGACTAATCTATAAAACAACAACAACCATACATCAAAGAAATCATTCTATTTCATAATATACATACATATATTCATTGCAATAATTATCAATATGGAATGAAAAATTAATATCTCGACTGGTTTTATGTTTAGATAATAATTTTGCTTTAATAATTTAATAAATATACGTGTACCGTACGAAGATCTGGGAATTGTAACAGTTCCCGGCTAAGTTACTCACTTAAGAATTTAAGATATCTAAATGACAAGAAAATATAATGTAAGTCAATATTTCATAAATATAATCTGATTTCGATGAAGTAAAGTACATTTGCAGTTCAAGCAATCCCCATGTCTCAAAAATCAAACGAGTGTCAACAATCTCGACGATGACGTATAGATGGCTCTATTGGTAACAGATAACGGTACTCCGGCTCAACGGGACACCGTTCCATTCAAGAGGATATCACGACCAAACAACACCCGGAAGTCACACTAATGCGGAAGTCGTTGCTTTTGAAGTTACTTCCGGTTTGGAATCCAGGGTTCAATAACGCACGTTTCCGCCCTTAGTCTTGCCCTCAAACTTGAAATTCTTTTCTTGATTCTACCTATTGTATCGGAAAGGGTACTGGTGATTAGGTGAGAACTATTAATAATTCCATATACCTTTCCCAATTCGTTACTTTCCTAAAGTTGACCATGCCTTGTTTCAAAGTTCTGAGCAGGTAGTTCCTTTGACGATGCCTTTGAGAAGTGCCTGATATCCACGGCTAGCAGTGGTTAGGTGATGTCCCTGTTTACAGCTGATAACAGCGAACCTTGTTGATCGTTTATTACGGGATGGGTGGTGATAATGACAACCGGTACTTGGTGTTGTCCATACTGACTGATGGTGTCATTTTCAGTTGCTTGAAGAATGAGATACAAAACGTCGGACGAAGTTATTTGGAAGGTATCTCCACATTATATTCGAACATTTGGGGAAAAAATCATAGCTGAGTCCGTCTTATTTTGTAATGGCCTCGATCGATTAAACCACATGAGCAGGAAATGAGGGGAAATGAATAAACATAAATGCAATTATGTTCTGATAATCTTTCTTTGTTGACGGAAACGCTGAAAACGCTGAAACCACTGAAGGTTGTATACTAGGAAAGCAATGTTATGGAATTAGTCTGTATTTCAGATGTTCAGCAGTGATAAGACATTTTTTCCTCACCAACCGCCATCACCACCACTGCCTAACCCATCACCCATCACCCTGCCATAACCAAGGCCCTTACCACTATCATGCCTATACCTTTTGCCACTTTATAGGCTACTATACAACCACCAATGCAACACATATTACGCCTTCCAGTTCTACACCCTCGCCAACACCACTACCGTACCTGTTGCCCTTTAGGCTACACCACCACCACCACCACCATCACACAACCACCACCACCACCACCACCACCACTAAAACCACACCCGCCACCCCACCTTTTCATGTCTAAGACCACTGACAACCACCTCCACCTCAAACCCACTACCGCCACTTCCACTACCACTACCACCACCAACAAACAGCACTACCATCACCGCCCTACCATGCACCCCTTCAAAAACCATATTTATGATTCACTCTTCTTTATCGTCATCATATTAATAGGAACACTTTGATAATTTGCGGTTGTGCTAAATTACAGACGATTTATTGCAAAAATAAAGGAAACGAAGTACTTGAGAGTTAGACTATCCATCTCTAAATTACAACAAACTGAAAATTATGTCGGTCACCATAATATTATATCGGTTTCCGCTTTTGCGCTCGGGGCAAGAAGTTATGGAACGAATATGCTTTCTTCTTGCTCTCTTTTAAGAAACATGAGTTCAAGGACATCATTAATTCATTTACAACTCGCTTTTCTAGGACGCAACAGGGGTACGCGTTTTAGCTTCGAAGTAATCAAAACACGTGATCAAAATATGGCGTAGAAATTGCAGACTTTACCTAAAGCATGGAATCAATCTAAATTACATTTCAAGTTAAACAACAAGGCAAGCGTTCCGTAGAGTAGCATGGGACGTAAGCCCTAGATCATTTTTTATTATGTAGATTAGCCATTAAGCGTAGCGTGGACACGAATAAACTTACGCAACATGGTAATGGCAACTTCTGCTAGAAGACTACCCGAAGACACATTCGTTGGACATGAACTAGGTCAGCGACAGCCGTAGGACATGACAGTCTATCTCATATCCCTATCTGATTACTTCAAGACTTCGGGAGAGGAGTCTCTGAAGGAGATACTCGGATGCGAACCGAGCCATTCCGGTCCCCAGGGCGTCGGAAGCTTGATTCTTGGCATGGTTAAGAAATCGACGTCGAGATAAAGACAGGAAGGAAGTAACAATAACGAAGAGAATCATTTTTTTAGGAGTTCCATTTCAGACAATACCTTTTCACTCAACAATGGGATGTTGCCAGGAAGGTGTCGTCGGTTACCCCTCATCGGTGTTTTGTTACCAATACTTTCATTTATGCATGTTTTGTGCTCTTGGTCATCATGTTACAGATCAATTCAAGTATGATCATTATGTTACACGATATGGCACAACTTCAACTTTGCCCACCTCCCCTATTCCATTCCTTATGAGGGCGGGGGCAGGGGGCGGTGTACAATTAATTCCTTGAAAACTGTTTGTTCCATGTGATCTGTTTTTTTTTCTAAGACCGATTCCAGAGCAAGCTAGATGCCCATGCCTATTAGTCTGCAGGTACAGACTCTATTTTTGACACTTAAACAAAATTCCATAAGTCCTGAGCCGACCCGAATTTTGCCATTCTCGAGTTGCGTTGGGAGCAGATATTTGCAGGGCCTACGGAGTGCAGTAGGCCGTGTAGACTTCATAGTCTTACAGTTCAGACATTATGTTAACACGTTAGGACTGACAAGGGTTTTTGCCTGCAGACTACATGCCTGTTTACACGGCTTTATAATCTGAAATAATCAATGAACAGGAAATGGGTCAGCGGGAAGTCCTCAGGCAATGACTACCACCCTTGCGGTAGAATCAATTGTCATTTAGCTCAAACATAAAGACAGACAAAACACTTTTCCTTTTCATCATATAACAATAAATATATATACTCCCCATTCCAAAGAATTCTACGTAACACTGAGACCAATATAATTTATAATCCACAGAATATGATGAGGGGAAGAAAGGCCCGACTGCCTCAAAACAGTTATCAAGAAAAAACCGTTTATATTTCGAGATAACTTTTATAAGCGAATGTTTCCAACTTCACGGAACCACTGACTCATGAACATTCATTATTCAATTCATGAATATGAAAACATTCAGCCTCTTTAACTCATTAAGTTTTTGTTTGTTTTGATGATTAAAAAAAATGGTGCGACGGAGTTGGGTCATTCTTCATTTAATGTATACAAATAATTCCAGGAATCAGATTGTTCTACAGTTTATTATCGTTTTATTTCCTGTCCGTATCAAATTCTCTTTTTTTTTTGACCAGTTGCATCCCAGCATCGAATCTAGGTCATATTCTTAAAGATCAATATGGAAGTTGTCTCGTTCTACCACTTGTGATACTTGACCAAAAGCATTTGATTACAGCCACTAATGTCTACTGGTCACGATACGTGTTCTGTGAAGATCCACTCAGAGCCAGAAAGTCGTTAACTCGTATGCTTTAACACACAGTCAGTGCCCTTCTGCCTCTCAACAGCCGGCTAATGATAACTTATTATACAGGTGATGATGACGTCATTTCAGGAATGATAACGTTGCTCTTTGACATGTCGCCGATGTGAATTATGAGGACTTAACGACATAATTGTGATAAAACCAACACCCATCGAAAGTCTAAACTCATCAACTTTAACAAGACTTGTACTTATATCGTGGATATATATATATATATAGTTTTTAATATCTGTAATATGAATATTTGATTAATAACACCCCTCGTAATTGTTTGTCTATACCTCTTGTATTTTAATGTATTTTCAATACATATAAAAGACAGTACTTAAACATCTTCAACATAAATATAATGATGAATAAAACTCCTCTTGATGATCATTGTGTCTAGTACCTCTTGTAATTTATTATACTGATGATATTGCTATTGCGAATACTTTCTGACTAATGTACAGTATATAAACCTACATTCCATTTTTATTCAGATGACCATGGTGCCAGTGAAAGTTGTCCGATAAAGAGTAATTTCCTTTCGATAGAAAAGGTATATAAGAAGGCTGAGATGTATATCTCCATCCTCTTTACAATCGGTAACCATAGCAACCCCTCTTAGACACCCACTTACAGTGGTAATTGGTGTCCATGTTTCTTCTCTTGTATCTCCTCATCCTCTCTTGAATTTCTCGAATTTCTTTTTCCCCCCAAGGCTGCTCAAGTCTGTATCATTATTTCCTCCACATGAAGGATAATGTAATACTAATAGTGATTCTACTGGTTCCGTTCTTGCTGTTTTCGTTTTTTCGTATTTTACTCTTTGTATTATTTCTCATATTCCCCTTCTTATTGTCGCCCGCTTCATCTTTTTCTTTTCTTTTTCTTCTTCTTCTTCTTCTTCTTCTTCCTCTTCTTCTTCTTCTTCTTCTTCTCCTCCTCCTTCTTCTTCTTCTCCTCCTCCTCCTCCTCCTTCTTCTTCTTCTTCTTACTTTTTTCTCATATTCCCCTTCTAGTTGTCGCCCGCTTCTTCTTTTTTTTTCTTCTTCTTCTTTTTCTTCTCCTTTTTCTTCTTCTTCTTCTTCTTTTTTTCCTCTTCCTCTTCTTCCTCCTCCTCCTCCCCATTTCTCCCACTTCTTCTTTTTCCTTATTTTTCTAAAACTTTTTTCATGTCTAAAAGGAAAGGCATAAGCCCCTCTATTTTAGCTTTACAGATAAAAACGCTTTTTCATTCAAATCGATGTCTTGATATCGTTTTGAGTTTTTCTAGTTTACAATAAAGTTCCGAGGTGGAGGACCAAAAAAAATCATAAAATTACATGTAAAAAGTCTCAGATAAACAGGGTATAATAAAAGGGCGTGATTCTCACACCTGCTCAATTCGGCCAAAAAAAATCTGACCAACAGGAATTAGGTCGTCTCTCGCCCGGGGCAGGGAAGAAGGCGTGTGGAGGGGGGCAAAGATCAACCCCATACCAGCTCATTGGGGGCAACTTAGTTGTGACGTCACACCAAATGTCAAGGCCTCCACGGGCAATAGAAATGATTGGTTTTCAGTCACGTCCAAGGGTTGGGACCGTTGTTAAAGACGAAGTATACACAGGACCCTTCCTGTGCCTTCACACTGACGATAACAATATTAACGAAGATTGTTTTGCTTAATATTGAGAAAGTTAGCGTAACGTGCACATGCTCCCATTTACGAAAGCGTATGGCCATACGCTTTAGTCTAACACTGAGTCTATTGGGGAAAATAAGTCTGGCATTTCCGGTCACTTGCACATGTTTACTTTTGTGAAGCACATGATGATTTTGAAGTGCTTTTTCCCCCGGGCTTCATTTTTACACCATATTACATACACTGATAGCATGTAAGGCCAGGCAGCTCCGAATTTATCATGCCTCTACAAAGTTACCAAATCACTTTAAATAAGTTGATTTTTGGAAAGTCTACTGTGTGATCGTGTTAAAAGTTCTTATCCTAGTCTAAGGGTGCCACTTTTGGCTCTAGTAAAATATTTTAGGGGATAGCACTTCATAAAAAAGGGCTAAAAAGGTTTATTCATTATAGAACCAACGACTACCGCTCAAGACGAAATTCCTTGCACATTTTTATACCATTTTGAAAACATATACATGTATACAAAAAGAAGAAGGAATTCCAAGAAGTTGAAAAGGAGGAAATCAGACTGACAGAGGGTTCAAGTCTGTCGAAAAAAAAGAGGTAAAAGCTTCTTGCCACAATATTTTAGTGTTGTTTTTTTCAACTGGCATTTCAGTTAGTAACATTAACATTAACTATGCAGACTAAGGTAGAACGATGAATAATACATAGAGAAGCTCGTGCAGTTACCATGGTTACACAAATAATACTGTGAAAACAAGCATTAAATCAATGGCTATAAAAACATGTTCAAACTGAAAACAACAACATAACCGAATGCGAGTACTGTGCCCAATTCGACAAACTAAAGTTCAAAAGTTAAACGTGTAATTGCCCCCTCCATACATCTCTCAAGCCCAATATGTTTGTGATTATTTAATAAATGACAATCAAATACTGGCAAGGTTTAAATCGAACGAAAAATAATCGAGTTTTTATCTTATCACACCCATCCATACCCTCCTGCCTGAGCTGGTACGCCGCAAACTTCCCGTCAGCTGAAGGGCGGAAACAGCCCTTCTCTCCCTTCGAAGATACCTGACAATTGCCATTCTGAGGAAAGAAAGAGAACAAGATCTTTTGGGTCTTTAAAGAGAAGATTGAGTTATGGCAAAAGTGGAAAATAATTTGTGGGCTTTCTCATTCCTTTTATGTGAATGTCAGTTTGGAAGAACATCGTAGCAGAAATGTCACCTGAAGGGATTGCTCTTCAAATGCCCTCATATTCGACATAATTATGAGGAGTAATAGCTGAAGTATTCGGGCCGAACATTCATGCCACATGTGTGTGCAGTCCCATATACCCATTTCTGTGTGCAGTGCATGTGCTTTTCAGCGAGAATGCGTCAATTTCTCTTCATTTTGATGATTCCAAAACCTCACAGTATACACCAACTCTTTAGTAGACATAAGCAATCTTTCCCAATTGCTTTGACAATGTAACTGCATCACCAGTGCCCTGTTCTATAAAACGCATTAGTAATAGCAACTTCCACAAATCTATGACACATTCGCTCTCAGCCAATCAGATGCAAATATTTCAGTAGCTTATAACTTATTGTAACTTTTTATTGATAACAAGTTTCATGAAACAGGACCCAGAACTCAACTTTATCTTTAACCCCTCTATTTTTTTCTTGGCATTCTCGAAAGGAAGAAATTAAAAGCATTGATTGATGTTTAGAGACAGTTGCCTTGTTTCCTATCGCGTTGCGAATTGTGGAGAGAAATCCAACCTGAAAGGTGTCGGAAAAGGCGAGTTTTTATGGATGATAAAGTGATTTTTCTTTGTTTTTGAATATCACATTCTGATCTCCCTGAGGTTGTTTTCCATCTCAAATCATGAGCTAGTAGGAATTCAGATTGACTAGCTAGCCGTTAATGACCTGGGTTTATAACCGCCATCTCCAACCGTTCCTTTCCAGCTAGAGTCATTCAAAAGAATTGATTTTACAATTTTGAAAGAAACATACACTCTCCTCCTCCGTGCCACCTTCTCTCTCTCTCTCTCTCTCCCTCTCCTTTCTTTAACCGTGACGTGAGTGTGAAGGTATAGGTAGGAACACTGCCAAGGCGCCATTGCAACCGCTTCCCATTGTCCTTCCCTCTGTCTCGTTCAAGAGAAATATCAACCCATCAACTACCACTTTTTCACTGTCTTTCTATGTCTCCATCTCCTGTCTCCATTCTCTCTTTCTTTCTGTCATTTTTTCGATCACTTAATCTATGCCCCTTTCTCTGTCTCTGTCTCTCTTTCTCATTCTATCTTTTTTTTACCCCATAATATCGCTAACCTAAAACCGCGTTGCAACCCTAACCCTAACCCTATTATATCTTTTACGAAATAAAGCACGGAGTTTATCTTCTTTACAACTCCTTTCACTGTTCTTCTTTTTTTATTCTTTATTTTTTCTTTATTTTCTTTATTTCCCTTTCCACTTTCTTCACATCTCTATCTCTCTATTTCTCTCCTTCTCTCTCCTACCCTCCTTCCCTCCCTCCCTTTATTTATTTATCCCCACCCCTCTCTCTCTCGCACGCACACGCACACGCACACACACACACACACACACATGGATACCTCCACACCACACGTCATCCCCACGTTACTGCACTCACGAGGATCCTCGAATGTCTGGATCATATGAAATTATGTTTTATCAAGGGAAATGCGCTCATTTTAGACGTGTCCCGCTGAATGTCCGGTATCTCAAAAAACGCCAAGATCAAAAGCAGGTTTCTTCCCGAATCAAATCACTTGCACTTTTCCTTGATGGATTCCTATTGGGGTGATATAGCAGACAAGCAGAGTCACCATCATGCACCAAGATCTCGGAACTGATCGAGGGTCGCAGAAAAGGAGAGCATGACCAAGCTCTTCTTATTTTTTGTTAATAAAAGGTAAACTCGATATTATGCAATTTTCGCTGAAGTTGCCCGTTCCAATGTAATTTAAAGCTATAACATGTATAGGAGAAGAAGTGAGGGAAGAAGATCTATTCCTATTTGGAGCTCATCATGATCGTTAACGCAAATAGAATAATGATCTTCAAGATACTGGTCAAAGGGCAATGCCTATTTTGTCCATTTGTGAGTGTTTTTCATGACTCGTGCACGGCTTGTAATTAGGTCAAGATCTAAAACAGTTTACGTAATCGTTGAATGACACATGTATGCTTCTGCGACAAGGTGACCCGCGGTCAACATCCTACACTATCATAATTTCTAAATTCAATCCTGCAAAAAACACTCTGCCTAACCCTAACCCTAAACCTAACATAAAACCCAATAGCAACCCGAACAATAAACTTATATTTTTGACGGAATTGAAGACCAAGGCCTGCATTAAGAGGTGCAATGTCAGATCACTTCTGGTGACAGCGAGAACGTTCAAACAGAGCTGATAAGCATTTGAATGCAATATATTGATATGAAGCCCTGCAAACAAAATACAGTCATGAAGATTAACATGATTAAAAACATGTGATCATATATGCAGAAAAACTCTAGCACCCGATAGATCTTATTTTACTTGATAATGATTTATTGAACGAATGGTGTATACGTCATCAGCATTCCATTTCGAGAAAATGATGTTCTTATCTGTGTTGTACAGATGCATACAGACCGAATCATTTCGTTACCCTTCATCAGTCTATTCATAAGTAGATTATTGTGGATCCATGTAGTTCAGGAGAAGAATGATTTCTCATAAATTGTTCATGACGTCAAAGTGACGTATGACTTGTGCGTGTTCATGTGTTTTATTTTTTACTTGCATTTTTTTTTTTTTTTTGGGGGGGGGAGGGGGTGTTTATTTATTTTTAAAAATCATTTTTCATTTTCATATTTTGTTTTGTTTTTGTACAGGTGGCGGGGGGGGGGGGGGGTAAAATCTTGACACTCATGTAGAAAGAGCCGCGCAAAACAAATTGAGATCCAATGTAGAATAATCATTTGAATATTTGAGTAAGCAAACGAAAGAGAGAGAGAGAGAGAGAGAGGGGGGGGGGAGGGGGAGGGGGGAATTCTAACAAAGTCCAAATGCGATGCGTATTGTTCCAGTGCTTATTCATAATTTCCCTCAAAACCAGTGCTGTGCCTTTTCAGTGGTTTTAATTTTAAATAATGTACCGGGTGAGACATAAAAAGGAGTTTGGGGAAAGAAATAAGAAGAAATAGGGAGAAAGAAAGAGTGAGGTGAGAGAGTAAGAGTAAGAGTTGAGAGAATAAGAGACAATGAGAGAATGTTGGATATAGAAAGACAGAAAGAGAAGATATAGGGAGAGAGGCGGGGGTGGGGGGCACTGATCTATTTAGAGTTCGTCACCTTTTCCTAGAATCCCCAGCTACCATAATAATGTGTTATCAATTATTGGCTCATACTCGTGGTAATGAGCTGCTACGTTCAGGTGCTCCGGCGTGTTTATTGAATTGACGCATGGAGTGAATCAAGCAGACACTTCTGTCACCGTCTCCATCACCAAAATAACGTTTACAAAAAAAATTCCTTGACATTTAAGTTTTAACGCTTGTGAAAACATAAAACCCTCAAACCATAATTTAAAGAAAAACAAAACTATTTTGGGAAAGTGATCTGTGTCTTTGCTCCTTTGCATAAATCATATATGCGATGATAATGTCATTATGGCTGTGGCATTGCGAATTTGTGTTTGATTCCTAAAATGATCTTGATTTTTATTTACGAAATTCGACCTTAGATACTATTGTTTGGCTTACGTTTTCTACGACAACCATTTTGATTAACCTATGACTGAAGTGTCTGGCCATTTAGTCAACACGTCGTTATTTCAATGCTAATGAGTTTAAGACATGTTAAACAATAATTATTATATCGCCTGAAATAATCAATTTTATTCCTTGCATCTTCTGTCCTTTTCATTCCCCATTTTACTTTTTATAACCTTCTTCTTCCTCTTATTTCCTGTATCACCAACTTTCTATTATTCTTATTTTTCTCATCGTCAATTGTTACATTTCTTCTCTTATCGTCCTCAATTGCAACTATATACTTTGTGGTTACTGAAATTTCCATTTCCCCTCTTTTATTTACTTTTTGACCCCAGCGACTCTTTCCAGGACAAATTGTTTATTGATTTTTGAAAGTGCATGAAATTGTCGGGAAAGGGATAATTTTTATGGGGTCCGAAGAATATTGCCGTTATCAGGTATATAATGTTTCATTTTTGTGAGACTGAGTTGATGCTATTGTTTACCACTTTTAAAAGAATGTGATCGATTGTTGTAGAAATGGCTGTCCAACCAACAAAAAAAAAGGGGAAATAGAGGAAAAATAAAAGGAAAATACCATAAACGTGAGGTCAGGTTTAGTTTAAGTGCAACCGCAGAAAACATGTGACAATTTGATAAGTGAATATCAAGGAGAGATAAAGTGAAAATGAAATGACCCTTTCCAGGGCTACTTTACGATTCTGGTGAGTGATTTGGGTTTATGACGTTGAACGGTTTAGGGTATGGTTTTGGGGTGATGGTGATGAATAGGGGTGGGATGGATGGGTCTGGTGGGGTGGGGTGGAGGGGGCGGATGAAAGGCCGTTTTTCCGAAGGTTCATAACTCCGGAGATTCGTAATTTCGAAAATAATATAAGGTTTATAATTCCGAATTTTTTAAAAAAAGTTCATAATTCCGAAGATGAAACAGAACCCTTTTTCATTTTCGGAATGACGAAACCCCTGGTATGGGAAATATGTGGTTCGAATTACGAACTTTCGGCATGTTCGGAAAAAAAACCTTCGGAAAAAACGGGTGTACTGATAGTACATAATGTGCAGAGATTGATACCGTTGATTCTCGGAAGCATTTAATATTGCTTCTATGATAGTCTTCAACATAGAATATAAAACAGAAATAAAGTACTGGCAAGTATATAGTTTTATTTTTCACCCTAATGCTCTGCAATATCTCTAGACTCCATATGAGAGAGATCGAAATTATGGAAAGAGCCAGAAGGGCGTTAACTCATATGTTTTAACACAGAGTTAACTCCCTTCTGGCTCTCAACACACGAAAATGTGAATTCCTGTCGAACGTAATCAGAAAGGGGGGAGAAGTGTGATGACAACATTTTCTGCAATGTAACTAAAATGACAAGGCGGATTTCATTATGTTGAACTAAACAGAATATCGGTATCAACGGGTATATAGCAAAAGCATAAAAAAGTAGATAATTGTTCCTAATTGCATTCTGGAGAGTCTGGTTCCAGAAACTGAACATCATCTTTATTTAAGCTTGTTTTGATTGAATTGATGACAGCGGGAATCCTGACATATTTTGTTACAGCGGGGAAATCCCTTGGAGAGAATGATGTGGGTTACCATAGCAACGACAATCGAGAAGGGATATGTGAGGATGCAAGCGCTGGATCGACTCCGTTTTTCAGATGAGTCGTCATGTTTTATACAACGTTTCAAGAGTCAAGCCTCTTTACAATGACATTCTCCATATTCATTGTTATTGTGATATATTTATTACAGAATGCATTGATCGTTGTCACGCATAATTTTGATGTGAATATTACGATTTCAAATCTATAAGGGCTATATACGCTCTTCTGAAATTAATAAATAGATTGTAAATACTCACATCCCGGGCGTTATTTACTTGTAGGTCTGAAATGAAATCCATTGTCATGATTGCAGAGGTAATGTGGGTAACCTTAGCAATGGTAATCATCGACAAAGGGAGGAATTCATGCGCCTGATCTACTCCAAATTACACGACCCTTTTCTAAAGCAGATTTTATGATAAAATCCTGCATATTACACTCCATGATATATTGGTGATTGTATTGGCTACTTTCTGAAGCATAGTGATTGTTTACAGATAATTTCAGACCGATTAACTCTTCTGCAATTAGCCCAAAGATTCTAAATATTGCCATCTCGGCGCTCTCTATTTTGAGGGGTGAGACGAAGAATGACGAAGCGGATTTTCGGCAAGCCCCTTTCCCCCATAAGACACCTTCTCTTCTTTCATTAATCTCCCTCAAATCTCAGGAAAGCACACCGATAAATACGTCATCATACCTATATTCTTTTTCTCGTTCGATATCCATCCCCGAAATCAAGTTGCTGGAGTATTTCCCGACATGTAACCTCATCCCTCGTAACGCGTCATAATATTGAAATTCTAGCCGATTTTCCCCCTACCTTTACCCATCATGCTTTACCCAAAGAGCGCACAAGAGAATCAAAATCAGTGCATCGTTTGATAAGCAGTAAATAAAAAATGCATTCGTCCCAAGGTTTCCGTGACAATTTCGTTGGACAAGACTAAATATACTCGCAAGTAGGAAAGAATCTCAGGTTAGAATTTCGAATCGCAGACGTAAGAAATCTCGAAGGGAAATCCGGCAAGTGCAACTGGATCAGAATTTGAGATGAAGGAAATATGAAGGGAATAAAATCCGCTGCGGCCTTGACACAGAGCGTTACGGGATTTGGAAGACAAATTTGAGGATTTTGTCCCAAAGTGAAATGCATTTATTTGTGTTGTCTCCTGTGGGTTGAGAGGGAGGTCATCATTTTTTTAGTGCAATTTGCACTTCATCACTTCACGGTAGAACGGGTCGGGGGAGAGGGATAGAGATGGAGCCCCCCCCCCCCCTCACCTACCATCCCCAAACTTATAGACCTTTGGGGCAATGGCGTTGCGTGGGTCTAGGCATGGATAGGGCACCGAAACTAGATGGATAAAATGCGAATTAACAGGGATACCGAAAAGGGGGCAAGTTGAGCAAGGGAGGGGGGGGGGGGGGGTCAAATCGTCTCTTTATATTATGTTCTTTGCTCTTTCTCAATTTCTTTTTGTATTTCTTTCTCTCTCTCTAGTATTTCTCTTCTGCTTGTGTTTCCCCATTAGGCTATGGGGGGGGGGGTGCCCACGGTGCCCCCATAGCTGCGACGTCACTATGACTGCTACCTGTGAGGAGGGAGGAATTTGTACAACTAATGCATGTTCAATTGATTATTTTTATAATAATTTAGCATCATCAACATACGCTTGGGATTCAGGCTGAATAATGAATAAAAATTACAACAACGTTGCCTATATAATGTCAATTGCAGTTACACTTCCCACATTACAGTGTATGCTGGATTACTTTTGCAAGGATCCGTAGCCCCAAACTTCTCAGTTACAATTCCCTAAGATTATACCAGTCACTGGTTCGATCATTTGGAGAAGGCCTACCTGGGCCGGATGTGAGGTCACTGACTGACCTGACCTCGATGATGGAAGGCTGACCTGGAAGTAAAAAAAAAAAAAAGAACCAAGAAAAAAATAAGGAGGGGTGATGGAAGGACTGCATAAAGAACTGTTCTCCAGAAATGTGTACCATATGGATATGTAAAAATATTTTCAAATATGACGTCAATTAATCAACATATTATATCGATGTTATTCCATGCTCGTTAACCAAGTATTCAAATCTACACGTGTGTGAATTACTAGCGCCCAACGATGTTCTCACTCCCCCCCCCCCTTTTACGTCTACCTCTCATTCTCTCTCTCTATCTTTCTTTCTTTCCTTGTCTCCCTACCCTATCTCCCACACACGCTCTCTCTCTCTCTCCACCTCCTCCTCCTCCTTCTTCTTCCTCTTCTTGTTCTTTTTTCTTCTTCTTCTTCTCTTTTCTTTTTCTTTCTATCTTTTCCTTTCTCTCTCTTCTTCTTTACTCCAAACTTTCTCTCCCTCAGTCTTTAAAAAAATGTATCTCTTCAAGCTGTTCTTCTTTCCCATCTCCTTCAAACATCTCCAATATTCTCCCCATCCACATCATGCCTTAATATTACTCAAGCTTGCTCTGGTCATGTCACTCATCTATAATCATACTCATATTGTCCCTAAATGTTTCGCTATTATCCACCTTTTTAACTTCACTTTCCATTCAGCCTCACTCAAAAGGGCAGCGTATTGAACAGAAAGGTGAAGTTGACCTCAGTCAGAAGAATGACGTATTCATGACCCCGTGATGACCCCAACTTGACCTCTCACTCTCTGGCGCTCTCGATCTTTCCGATACCCCGCGGATAATGGTGGTAGTCTGCTTGCATAACCAGGTAGAACCTTTTTAGTTTCAACAGAAAACGAGGCTCTAAACCATCCAGCCTGTACCCTAGCACGTGCATGACCATGGGTAGGCCTATAATTATATCTCGTCATTATGTCGAATATGAGGGCATTTTATTCTTTAATTAAAAAAAGTATCATCAAAGGAAAGAGGAAGCTCCGACACATAGAGTTTTCACCTTTAGAAGTATACTCAAACTTTGCATGCAAAGGATCTGATGCCCATGCCGAGCCATTTGGACAAGTTGTATACATAGGAACAAATGTTTTGAGAATACCAGATAAAAACTCTGATTTTGCCATTTTATATTTTGTTTTTGGCAAAACAACTTTTTTTACGAGAAGGCCTGATAGCTGCTGTCATGAAAATAGAATTCATGTTTTGGAGGCCCGCCGTATTCATGGTTATTTGTTCGTATTATAACATATCTGATGATGTAAGTCAATACAAGCACAGCCCGCACGAAAATATTGACAACTATTCAATCTGCGTCGCTTTCATAACAAACCCATTTGCCTTCCCGTATTCATTTAATGTGAAACAAAATATGGCCGGGATGAGATCACAAGTTTTTATGACTCTTCTAAAATGTCTGTCCATGTAAGGTTTATATCAAATGTGTCGTCAAAAGCTCTGTAAGGATTAGGAACCCGGGGATGTTTGTTTTCAAGTGTTCTCCAAAGGGAATGGTGAATGTAGACGAGACGTTTTGAAATGTTTTTTTCTTCTTTTGTGGAAGATTAAAGGTAATGTGTAGAATTGGTGGAAATCATAATAAGAGGTGACAAAAGAGTTTTCTTATTTTGTACATCTTTTGAGAAAGTGCAATCGGACTTGGACAAGTGGGCTTCCCTAAAACTCTTACAGGATCGAAAACTTGCTATAATAGCTTGTTATCAGGGAGAACGCATGCAAATTTGCGGTCAATGATCCAGTGTTGGGGCTGGTCATTACTTAGATCACGTGGTATTCACAGAACACTTCTGACTAAAGTAAACTGAAACCAGTGGTATTCCCATAACTAGAACCGGGCATTACCTTTAAGAAATTGAAGTTGGTAAAGTTCAGTCAATGTCCTCCTTCTGTCGATGTCGAGACCAGGGAAGCGTTTCATCAAGTGTTTTGTCAGTGATTTTTACTGACAAATTTGCTCTCAGCCAATCAGATGCAAGGATTTCAGTAGCTTATAACAGTTGTCGGTTAAAATCACCGACAAAACACTTGATGAAACGCTCCCCAGGTCGGGCTCAGGTCGAGACTACAGAGATCGATACATGGTCGAGACAGACATCGTCTGCTTTTTCGGGAGCCCTCTGTCAGCCCCCCCCCCCCCCCTCTCTCTCTCTCTCTCTCTCCCTTCATTCCTCCATCAGGATGGGGGCACCTCAAACTTAAGTACCCAACACTGAAATAAAATGTGCTCACAAAGTTTATTGCGTGTGACCCCTCCCCACGTCACCTGGAAAATGTGATAACTTTCTTTTGGTGCTTTTCAGAGCATTTTCGGACTTGTGCCCCTGGCAAGAGTATCATGCATCATCCACTGACAATTGATACCATATTTTTGCAGGGTGGCGGGGGTGGGGTGGACGACAGAACATGTTTTCTGTAACGTTACGAACGTTCATTTACATTTTCATTTTCATCTATAAATAATTCCCCATGGTTTCCTTGTAATAATGTGCTATATTCTTATAGACTATTCTGTAATTCGAAAGCGTCGCCTTTTGGTATCTATCTCTGGACATCTTTTTAAACCCCATTTGAATTCGAATTGGGCAATGAAAGTGTGATTTACAACGAACATGGCCAATTTAACGATCTACTAAACATGAGCAGAGATCAGGCGTCCCACCTGTTCAGAAATACTGGAATATTGGAACATTTGGTCACGTGGGGTGATGGGCAACGAGCATCATGGGATATAGCAGCAAGTCACGTGGTCTGAACTCGAAGTGAGCAACCGTCACAGAATTGGGTTATGAACTTATGATCCATCCATTAAACTCTTCATACCGTTCATTTGGGGAGAAAAAGCTATAGGCATGATAGGTGCATACTTGAAAACATTTGGACTCATTTTCATCAGTATTTTCATTACTACCATTATAGAACGATAGTATGTTCTATATTTTGGTGCCACAATTAGTTAAACTATAAAAATAACCAAATGCTGAAATTGACCGTATTTTATGCTCCTACACATCGAGGAAACATGTATTTTGCCATTTCCCCAACCCTAGTACTCCGATCAATTTCAAACCCCTCGTAAAATGCGTGCTAAACTCGGCCTTTTAGTTTTATCCCTCGAAATAAAAAGCTGCAGAGACCGAAAATAAAAATGTCAAAACTCCTTGATGGAAATGTCACCGAGAAATGGTTGTCTGAGGGCCCTCCAAATATTGTCGATATCCCAGCAGGCATTGGAGCTAATGTTATCGCAGACGATCGCAGAACCTTGTTGATGGTAATCATGGTTATCGTAACGTTCCGTTGCCATGGAAACAGCCAACTTGGCTTGTCATTATGGGGGCCTGGGGAATCGGCAATGGACATGTACGAACACGTGTAGCCATTATTCCAGCAATAAAACGAAAGTAATACCAACTTCTAACATGTCTTCATAAAATATCTATGAATTTTCATCGAGTTGACGTTTGAAAACCAGACCCAATGGTAATATCAAATGCAACGATTTAAAGCGAATGTAATTAAAGTTAGGTAGAACACTTATATACGATAAGTCGGATAAAATCGAGAAAAATAAAAAAGTGAGAAAGGAGAGAGGGAGGAGAGAGGGAGGGGGCAAGAGAAAGAGGGGAGCAAGAGAGATATTGAGAGAGAGAGAGGGGAGGGAGAGAGAGACAGAGAGAGACAGAGACAGAGACAGGGGGAGGGATAGGTCTGATAACGAATTTTTTTTCGAAATGTTGTCGAGTGATGAATCTATGCGAAAGTTATATCATTGACCTTTAATTATTTTCATCATTAAAAGCTTCTAGAAATTAATGAACGTCACGCAGTACTTCAGTTCGCATCCATTGGACCCCCCCCCCCCCCCCCCCATTGATACCCCCTCCTTCCCCTTCTTCCACCCTCCCCTCACCCTTCCCTTCACCCTCCAGCGCCCCTCGCTAGGAATGTTTAACCGGTCATTACCCCTTTTAGCTCCCAGTACGATACATGGGGTCTATCCGTCTGAGATTAAGCAGGACAACCTCCCTGGCCTTAGTAAAGAAACTTTTTTTTTCTTCATCATTCTGATGTTCTTGAATTTCATCATGAGCCGTGTACAATGTAAATATTGGCTTATATTTCCGAAATGCATCAACCAAAAGCCGAAGATTCTTCAAAGGACAGCAGTCATAAAGACTTTCCGCCTGCAATGCGTGCAACGTCGAGCATCGTCATATGCCTGGGTAACTTTGCTAGACATGTCTCGTCTTCTTGCCCAAATTATTGAAATAAGATCCTATTTTTCAAATTATATCGCGATCATGGACATGATCATGCATGCCTGGTCATCATTTAACTTTAAAAAGTCGTCTGCTATCTTTTTGTCGTAAACATGATGAAACTGGCGTGAACGGACTTCAAAACGCTGAACCTTTCTTGGCTGGCCACTTCCCGGTTTCTTTCTGCCGCAGAAGATTTAGGCCCCATCTGCATCATGAAAAACTCTAATCTTAAGATGAAATCGTCTATTTGGGGGCCAGAAGGGTATTAATACATATACTTTAACACAGAGTTAACGCCCTTCTGGCTCTCAACAGACGAAATGATTCTAGCAGCACAAAATGCCTCAGACTAAACTTGGAAACTGCCTTAAAAGACAATGTTGAATTCCGGTGACGTTCTAGCAATTTGAAATAAATTATTGAGAAAGATACATTATGTATACCAAAGAATAATTGTGTATTTTGAAGTTTTGAAATAATCAAAATGATAAAACAATTACTGAATCTTGCTTAAAATCACTTAAAGTGAACAAGAATGCAGTACTGCATACAAAACTGGATATATGGGATTACACTTACATGTTACATGAAATATATTTGTCCAAGGTTTTGAGCTATTTGTATTCAAATTCAGAATATCAGGACATTTGAAGAACAACCCTTATCAGAGGATATTTCTTCTTCTTCCAAGCCACAATGACGTAACATTAAATGAGAAGCTCACAAATTATTTCACATTTACCGGAACTCAAGCTTCTAAAGCCTGGTAGACATACTGGTCATAGGCATTACATAAGCTCTTTTCCCCATGGCACCACTGCACGCACATTCGACAATCTTTTAAACCCATTTGCGACGAATGCTTGCAATTTTGTATTCATGTCCTCAGGGTTTCATCCCTTATGATCTATCTTCAGGCACGATTCACAAATCTTGGGGATTTTCAGCCTTGCATTTGACGTATGTTGCAGGGTCAAGGAATATGGTGAGCACCAGAAGTTTCATTTTAATAAAAGTGGGCTCTTACACAATATAAAACATTTATTATTTAATTCGTGGACTCAATAATATTGATTATAAAATGACGCAGTAATCGTTTTCGATTGAGGTCTTCAGTGATAGTGTACCTGCATCACATCGGAGACTTATCAATTTACATTGATAGCTTCTGTATGATGTCATTGTCTTTTGACGTAGACCTGTAATGATATAAGTAATGATAGCGCAAGCACATTAAAATAGGGCATATACTAGGCCTACATTTGACATGTTGTCTTGATAGGCTCTTGAGGTAACTGGGGTGTTACTTCGGTCGTTTTCAGACTTTCGTTCGGCAAATTTGACAATGAAAGGCATATCGTCTTTTTATGCGGTCCGGGGGTAGGGGGCCTTCGACTTACTTGTCTTGTCCACTTATTTGGTCCAACATCCCCCCTCCCTTCCTATCCCCCTTTGTGATGTATAACATATCTCACCATTAATACTCTGTCATCGTCCAAGGCGCTACGATATCGGATGTCCTGTATTAATGGCATGCCATAACTCGCAGCTATGCAGACGGAATGTCGTTTGTGACAGACGCATCAGTATCTGCCATTAGTAACTGCCGAACATACGTGCTCATGACAAGCTTAGTCTGCCGACACGGACTCTATTCCGACACTGAAACACAATTCCATAAAGCCTTGAGATTAATCATATGTCTTGCCAAAGGCCAGAAGTGCCGCGCTGGGGTTCGAACTCATGACCTTGGCATCTTCAGTCAAGTGTATATGTTATGTTATTTTTATTTTGTTGTTTGGTTTGTTTTATGCTGATTCAGGCCACTCTGTATAAACATTCGTGAATATATATTTTTTTACAGAAGTGTTTAAACCACTCGATTACTGCAACTTTGTACGACATCTTCAAGCCAAGCGAATGCTCAAAGATGCCATCACGTATATAGAGGGTAACACGATCAATGTCAGTCAGCAAGCAACAAGTACGGCCGAGGTCACGTGAGTCAATGATTTGATCAGGTGACATGGGAACACGGTCACCTGATCACCATAACAGGGAATTTGGGGATTCCCCTTCCATGCACATTCTTGAGACGTGAGTGTGTACGATGTGACAATACCCTGGAGAATGCGTTCACAAGTCACCGGATAGACACACACCTGGAAGCGACAACACTGGCATGTATATACACCACATACTCCATGCATGTGAATGCACACAGCGTTATTCGGATATTTATTTGTTGTGCTTGGCGTACACGGTGCTGGGGGAACTACATCCATTTTAGTTCGAAGTAATACTAATTTCTGCAAGGAACTGTTTATGTTCACATCTACTCCGATGATAGTCACCCCTCACTCAGATGATCATCAAATCAAAGACTTAAACCAAAGTGTTTATAAACAAAATATTAGACATAATTTATATGTTTAAAAAAGTTTTCTATTACACATAGACATTTTACCAGGTAAAAACAAAAAAGTGCGATCAACATTAAAGCCAAGAAAGGGTTTACCAAAAGTTAAAGTCAACAAAATATATAGAGAGAGAGAAATGGGGTGGGGGTGGTAAAGAAGAGAAAGGGAGGAAATGGAAGAAAGAGATAGGGGGGAGAGAAAAAGAGATGGGTGGAGAACGGAATGAGGGGAGGGGATTTGTAGCGATACGATTGTTGCGAGCCTAGGAAAACAAAATCAAATGCAAGTGTAATGCAAAGGCACGGTGACATGATCAACAACAGCAGCAGTCACTCTGTCCTCTCATTCATGTCATTTGACAGTATCTTCACAAAGTTTTTGCAGTTTTCTGTAGATTAGGCGAGCCTTAATTCTGAAGAACTTGTCGAGACGGGATATCCTACTGAGTACAAGTCTGGTCTAACATTTCCCACCTTCCTTCATTGAGAGGACAGACACCGAGGAAGACTTCTCAACACAAAGTCAGACACCGTAATTTAGATAATTATCGTCACATCGGGATGATTATATTAAAGGGATTCGGTAACTTTGTGGAGGCTTGATTTAATAAATTGTTGAATTTTGATATCTGTCTTGTATAATGATCTTCAGAAGGATGAATAAATAGCCAGGCATAGAAAGGTTTTCAAATATATAATGCTATAATTAACATATCTATGACTGAATACTCCCATTTACGAAAGCGTATGGCCATACTCTTTAGTCTAATACTGAGTCTATGGGGAAAATGAGTCTGGCATTTCCGGTCACTTGCGTATGTTTACTTTTGTAAAGCACATGATGATTTTGAAGTACTCCCCCGGCTTCATTTTTACACCATATTACATAGCATGTAAGGCCAGGCAGCTCAGATTTTATCAAGCCTCTACAGAGTTACCAAATCACCTTTTTACAGTGTACGCGATAAAAATGGAAAATGGAAAATGGAAATGGAAAACAGTGTACGCGATAAAAATGTAAATATTGTGTATATCCATGAATATTGGTCAATTCTATTCGATCCATGAAATAGTCGGCCTATAACATAACTGGAAAAGTTGGGTTTCGTGCATAGAGAATTGAACCACTTCCAGAACATTGAGCGTTTGCTATTTGCTTATTATTTTGGAACGAACTGTAAAAGGAAATGATATTAGTTGACAATCGAAAGTCTGCATATCACCTCATTTGTTAGTATAGTCTCATTATAGTTGAACAAGTTTATACATGTAAACATTTTATATAGAACATGACAGAATAGTTGAGACACGGGTGAACACGTTCAAATAAATATACACACATAATATATATATATACATGTCATGACTCGCTCTTCTGTCTGGCTAACTCTTCAACTCATACAAGCTTTATGGAGATAATTATGTATACCTTCCCCTTGGGTGATGCGAAGTTTCCTGTTCTAGAAAATCCTGGGCCATATCTTTATCATGCTTATAACATATATAAAGAGTTGCAATTGATCCGAATCAATCGCAAGTCCCCCAATCAATCGCAAATTTACAGTCTTCTATCTCTTATGTACAGAGTTGCGACTGATATCAGTCTCAAATTAAGTTGCGATCAATCGCAACAAGGCGGGGCCCAGAAGTCACATTTACGTTGCTAGAGAATATGGATTACTGCATTATAACATGTTTACTTTAACCCAAGTATTTTATATAATTATATTTATGCTCATATATACACTTTTATTGTTGTCATAAGTGACCAAGGAACAGTCCCTTCATCGGAAATACCTTACTTGCCTTTAAAGGGAAGGTTGAGTTCGGGGAAAGGTGAAAAATAATTTGTGAGCTTTTTCATTCTTTTTATATCAGTTCCGAAGAACATCACAGTAGAAATGTCGACTGAAAAGGATTGCTCTTCAAATGCCCTGATATTCGAAATATGACGAGAAATATTTGAATTGTTTGGGCCGAACATTCATGCCACATGTGTGTGAAGTCCCATATACCCATTTCTGTGTGCTTGTGCTTTTCAGTGAGCTGGTGTCAATTTATTATTAGTTCGATGATTCCAAAACCACATAATTCTTATGTAGACATTTTGAGACATTTTTTAAAAATGCTATCGCATGACAAGATCTCAACTTTATCTTTTACATACTTATAACATGGATTGAATTGGACTGTAATCCAAGAGTGCATTTCAAAGGTACTTGAAAATAAATTATATAAAGATGTTTTACTTGAATCTGTAGCTCTTAATGTTTTCCGATTTTCAAGATAATATGGACATGGAATGACTATTTTTTATTTAGTGAAATGAACCAACATTATACTCTTAATAAGATCACAATTAATCTGCAAGGCTTGCTATTAATCCACGAGAGTTAATAACGATCCCTAAATCTTAATTCCGAACTTATTTCAAACAGCTACCCCGCCTCTCTCATATAGAAGTAGACATATAAACAGCTTTATTGAATGCAGTCTATTTCTCCCTCTATTATCTTTCCTCGCCCGATTTATAACTGTCTAGATAAATCATCTACCGACAGATAGAACCCTGGCATATGGCCCTTGAACGTGCGTCTACAATGAAACGTTAAATAAAAAAACCACTCAGAATAAATTAATCGCAAATTAAGACTGCAATTATATCGCTCATTGATAAAGCACGCAACGATATCCTGTGAATCACGGCGTACGTCTGTCAAAAAAGGGCGCGCCTGATCTGGGATGAAAAAACAAAAAAACAAAACGGGAAGAGATTTGGTGATCAAGACAAGAATTTGATTGGAAACGGGAGAAAGAAAGAACGGAGGATGAAAACAGGTGAGTGAATCATCCGACTCAGGAAAATAATCATCATTGATATGGATCTTAACCCCCGGGGATTTGAGTTGCTCAATTTAGGCACCTGGCATTTCACTTTCAAGTGTTTCTGCTTGTTCCTTGGCCTTCATACTTTGAGGGGGAGCAACAGTTTGCTTGTCCAAGACGATAATGATGCTTTATTTAAATATCCTTAAAAAAACGATATTCGTTTAGATTCTAATTTCTTTCTCCATATAAACATCTTGACATCAAGCGCACGTGATGATAACGAATAGACATTGGCTTGACAAGTGAGTTGGCTATTTTGGGCTGATTTACGGAGAATCCAGTATTTTTCGTACGCAGATACACACCACGTGATGTCCACATCTACCACCCCCCCCCCCCCCCCCCCCCCCCTCCTCATCGCCCTCAATTTTTTTCACATTCGTATATGTACGTCAAGAGATGGATTAAGAATCCCCTGTGGATTAGTTATCATCTCAAAAATAGCCACTTTTCGATACAGGTGGTTGGCGCGAAAACGGTGTCGTCTGCAAGAGCCAAAAATGACAGTAATTTTGTCTCTTCCCAACGCCACTTGTATCTCATAACACGCCGTGCCGCTGTTACATGTACGTAAATGAGTTGATCCGCATTCGAGGTGCCAGTTAAAGGTTGAATACAGAGTTTGCAGAAGGCAGTGACAGATTTAGGGTGGAGGCACGTCCGGCCCGTGCCCCCCCCCCCCCCTTTTTGGACGAAAACTATGCTTTGTGCTCGCCCCCTTTTTGAACTAAATCCCCCTTTATTTTGCTTGTCAGAGAATTATGGAGGGAAACTGGACCGCCATACCTACCCCCCCCCCCCCCCCCCCGAGGGAATTTTGGAGGGCTGGCGAAAAATGTTTTTGTGTGTGTGTGTGGAATAGGGAGAGAGAGCGGGAGAGATAGAGAGAAAGAACGAGAGAGAGAAAGAGAGAGGGAAAGAGAGAGAGAGAGAGAAAGAGGGGAGAGAAAAAGAAATAAAAGTACATGTACACACAAGTCATGTAGATATTTTGTACAATGGGAAGGACACAGAAAAAATGTAATTAAGACGAGAAAAACAGAGATAATTATCTACCACAAATTATTTCATTCGATTAATTTATTCCATATATTAGATAACCATCAAAATTACTAGTCCTGCATCCTGTTACAGTATTAGCGTGCGTACATCATACGTCAATATAATGAGGTACGTAGGTTGTGATGCAACTCATGTTGTCAAGTTTTACAAAACAATTAAAAAATGTAATTAGAGTGAAAAAAGGAAAAGGGAAGACAATCTGAAATTAGGATGATACGGCCCCTCCCATACCCTATACCCTCTCCTCACTCGATGGTTTCGCTCTCTCGAATTCCATTCACCTCGCAGGACTGGAGACACCCCCCCCCCCCTACACACACACACACACACACACACACCCACGTTTACATGGCTTTACTTCCGAGGACAACTATTGTTCCTCTATTGTTACTCGTCCTCGGACAGTCGACGGAATAAGGCATAAATTCATTGTTCGACGTTCGAGGACTATTGTCCGCCTTCCGAGGACCATTGTTGTCATGATTTTTTTTTTGTTCTCTGTCCGAAAATGTCCTCGGACATAATGCTAAACAAACGCACACACGCACACACACACACACAAGGCCCCTTTAAATGCTGGACCCGTGATACGCCACTGAATAACCAAGGTAACTGTGGTAACTCCTTGGAATAATCGGGTACATGTATATGCAAACATGGTAAAGCTGATTCGTGAAAATAGTGGTAAACCCGTTTGGAATGATATTGATTATATGATATGATATGATAATGATATATATTGTGATATATTTTGTTATTGTTGCTGTTGAAATCATCAAATTAAAACAGAGAGGCTCAATCTGGCGGAAAACCACATTCAGAGAAACTGCGCCATAATGGGTATGTGGGACTACGTAAACATGTGGCGTCAAAATTTGGTCCAAAGTTTGAATCTACTTCTAAATTATTTACAATCTGAGGGGATTTCAAGAGTGATCCTTTCACGTCACATTGCAATTCTTTCACATGGGCATAGGGACAATGAAAAAGCTCACAAATTCCTTTAAACCTGACTAGTAGTCAAAGGGACTATTAAAGCCAAAAACTATAAATCGTCAAAGGTCATTTGAAGCGTTTGGCACCTGAGAAGGGAGGGGGGAGATTAAGAGGAAATGTAACAGGTGATGTGGTCGCAGTGCCTCCAAGCTAATTTGATTGAGATAGATAATGGATTAACCAAGAGTTATTAATATCATATAGGTCAACAGACTAGTAATGCAAGAAGTCAAAGGGATTAGAAGTTGGAGCAAAGTTGACGGATGATATTTCTTTGTTTATCTATTTGACTGATCGACGTATCTTGTTGCTATCGACTTTTATTCTTCTGGAAATCGACATGATGCTGTCTCTCTTGGCACATGATTGTAAATATCTACCTGCTAAAGGAAGACACTTTCTTTTGTTTGAACAGATTTTATTCTGAGATGAGATTATGCGAAAGGTCACAAGAATCAAAGTTAACTTTAATTACAGAGCTTCAAATGATAACTACTGAATTCCAACCACTTGGGGAAGAATGCAAAGTCATGACTATTGTTCGCAGCTGGGCTACTCATGTTGGTGACGATGATGATGGTGATGGATAGATAATTTCCCCATTGTTTCCTGTCAACCCGTGGATGACGGTGACACATACAAGCATAGGGTCTATGATGCAAGCAACACAATAAATACTTTGCAGCCAACAAACACTTCTAGTATAAGACAGTCTGAACTATTTCGGCTGTAGACTACACTACGTATGCAGAACTTAAACTTTCTTTTGGCTGTGACATAAAAATATGATTTGAAAGAAATTAATTTCGTAGATGGCTACAGCCCACGACACCGACCTATCGGTCTCGTGAACCTTCTGACAACTTGTATGAGGGTTCACTAAACATGGGGCCGTCGGTCTCGTATGCTGTCGGCCTCTTGGGCTTTAGTTCTACCGGGATGTTCCCGGTAGCTATTTGCGGCCATTTTGTCTGCCTGTATTGACAGACACGTCCAGAACACAAAAGAAAAAGAATGCAGTTTCTTTTGGACATACTGAACGACCATGCTAATGGTTGAAAATTCCTAATGTTTGAAAATTCCTAATGTTTGAAACTTAACCCCTCTTTTTTTAAAACTTCAACTATCGTTTGAAAGAAGTTGTTAAAAGATGTCATATCGTCATGTTGTAGGTATTGCTGCTTCACAGATCAATAGAAAAAGTAAAATAAAAACAATCATAAATTATATTCATGGATATATCTGTAATATCTTTTAATGAATTATATGCTGTGTCTTTCACGTGGCAAAGAGTAATCAATTTTTACTTTAATATTTCTCGATAAAAAAATTGATCTAAATACAATGCAGCTGAAGCAGTGTTACAAAAATAGCTCGAGTAATCTAGGGCTCAGGCAATATTGATTACTCGAGACCCTGGGATGTTATAAACGTGTTCATTTTATGTCTGAGCTAGAGGAGACAAGCTTACAGGTGGCTCCGAGAAAGATGAAATCGCACTAATTACCCAATTTTCCCCGTGATTCTGGAATCTGGAAATAGAATATCTCAACCGCAAGCTGATCCCGAGCGAGCGAGGTCCCTTACATCCCACTGCTGCCGTTTGCAAGCAACAGAATCGTTTTCACTAGCCCGAGTTTACAAAAGAGCGCGCTGATTCTGATTCGGAGAAATCTGCCCGATTGCAGCCAGCTCGAGCTAATTCGCAATGAAGACGCAAATGGTGAGCTTTTTCACCTGGTGATTAGGATATTAGCTCCAGCTATTATTCCAAGCAAACTCGGGCTTGTTATAACGATAGCGAAATTATGGAAATAGACCGCTATTCGGCTAGCTATCTTGGCCCGCTATCTTTTGCGGGCTATTTGCATGATTTGGCCAATTAGAGGGCTATTTCGCAGGTGAACACAAACTTTGAAGCTCGGGTTAATTACTCGAACGAACTGGGGAGCGTTTCATCAAGCGTTTTGTCAGTGATTTTTACTGACAACTGTTATAAGCTACTGAAATCCTTGCATCTGATTGGCTGAGAGCAAATTTGTCAGTAAAAATCACTGATAAAACGCTTGATAAAACGCTCCCCGGGGAAAGCTTGACTCGGGCTTATAAGGAGTTGGGGAACTCCAATATTTTTGTTCTGTCAAGAAGCGCTGATCGCTGATCGGTTTTCAAGCTCGAGCTTGTTTGAGCTAATTCGGGCTAATGGAAATGCACCTGACCGTGAAGCCGGTGATGTCA
This sequence comes from Heliocidaris erythrogramma, assembly GCA_025617745.1. Lineage (NCBI taxonomy): Eukaryota > Metazoa > Echinodermata > Echinoidea > Camarodonta > Echinometridae > Heliocidaris > Heliocidaris erythrogramma. Next base: position 20,055,578 of record CM046862.1, read on the forward strand.
AGGGATGCATATTATGACAAAAATGATAGGGGGACAAACTGATCAGCAAAGGGGTGTCAGTTTTGACAAGCGCATCGCGGGAACAAGTAAATGGGGGAAAGTCTGAGGGGGAGGTGAGAAGTATAATTACACAAGGGATTCGAATCACTAATTCTTCCGTTTGGTTTTTTCTGACATATACAACCATCATGCGATCATGGCCATGAACGTATGATATTTAGGAGGTTTTGGATAGAATTGAAACCTGTTAATTCAATCAAATCGTGTAAGGTATAAAGGCCGGTAATCCAACTATTTTGAGTATATTAATTAATTTAATTAAGGTGAGTTTGCCCAAGCAGTTCTGCTATAAGTGAAATTTGTGGGGTTTTAAAAAATCTCATTCTCATCTTTAGTTTATGTACTCTGAAGCTTCTCCGAGCAGGCGGCTGATCCTCCAAATGTATAAAGAATATGACAAGGTGAAGATAAAAATATATTGCTAAAAATAAGAAACAAAGTATGCTTGCTGATATAGTTCACCTGTGGAGTGAATCTCTCTTTATTCGCGGTTATTGAACGAGCCTTCCTCCAAATCCTTTCGAGATGATTTCTATAGAAGGAGAATGGATTGGACGAACCCGAATAACCGACCAGCAGGTTAAAGATAATAACACTTAATACCTGGAAAATGGGACTCAAATTTCTGGGGTCACAATGAAACGTGAATCCTGACATTTGAAAGAAAATTCGCTGAACGGTGGTTGGAAATTCCAAGATAGCTTGGACCGTATGAAATTTTAGATGTCGAGGTAGTCTATAACGGAAACATGCATATTATAGTAAGGCCTATACATGACAAACTGTGTGGTAAATAGTTACTCATCATGCAAATCATCTACTTCGTCAGTCCGTCGAAACCTTGTTCAATTCTTTCGCAAAAATGCAAATGAATTATACGGAGAGTGCAGGATGGCAGGGGCCTTCCTATCGCAAAAGAAGTCGTAAAGAGGAGATTGGATTTCGGAGCTTAGAGGGAGAAAAGGATAAGAAAAGAAGACGATGCTGGGACCCCTCCAGTACCCTTCACCAATCGGTGGCCTTGTTAATTCATATTTCATTCACCAAGTACCTTCGCCCCCCCCCCCCCACCCCCTCCTCCATTGCTGGACGCTACGCTACTGCCCGCAATTGGTCTATAATATAGGGATTCTTTGTAACATCTCTTTAAATCTCAAATATAAAGTGAGCCTAATGGATTTTGAAATACTAAGTCAAAGATGAGGATCAACCTGTCGTCCCTTGGGGTGGAGTGAGGCGAAAATAGTTAACATGTTGCCATGGCCATAATAGCTGTGGTCGAATCCAAATCATTGCCATGTTATCTCCCTCGGGTCCTCACATTTATACTTGAAAACCAGAGAGAAAGTACAAAACAGGTAAAAAGTTGTGAATGTTCTTATTTGGAACGAAAACCGGGACACGCACCTTAATCTGCTAACCGCCCACTCGTATCTAAATCGGGTCGATTTATTTCGAAAATAGACGACGATGATACTTATTTTCTTGATTCGCCCGACCAAGGTGACCCGATGTTATCTCATGATATTTTGTCTTATATTAGATGAAGCACTTCTCTCGTGATTTACGGCACCCCCTCCTATTCTTCTTACGTCATATAAGGGTGCTTTCTCATTCTCATCCAAGTCTCTTTAATTTCTCTCTTCCAGATTCTCCTCTCGCTTCCTCAGTTTCCTCTGACAAATGCAATTCATATTACGTCGATTAACGTATTTAAATCACACTCAAGGTCAGATACTTACGTCTTTTCGAACGAGTGGGTGGGGGTTTGGCGCTGGGGAAGGGGGCAATGGCATAGTCAAAAAGGCAGCCGGTGTTTCCCCCTCCCCCGAGCATCCCACATTTTTTGAAGAGTTGTGCCAGGGAGTGCGTGACGTCAGGGCGAGAACGCCACACGGTTGCTTCCTTCTTCACACACTGTCCAGTTGCAGAGAGGTTTAGTGCTTTGCCCGCTGGCTGGATGGTAGCGTGGAGAGTTTGAGGTTCAAACGCCATGAACATGGTGAGATGTGTTTGTGAGCCCTTGTACATCTATGACGACTGACGAGAATGACGTCATCAGATCAGTCGTGAGCATGTCCTATTGGTGTTTGTTTTGTTCACAGGCCACTTGTAAATTAGAACAATGTATAGTTTTTCTTTTCTTATTGAAGAAAAGTCTACCATCAGGATAATTATCGAGTCACATTTATTAATGAATTTGGCAAGATTTTCGGATAAAACCGTCCATGGGTGACGAAAAAAGCATTTCATCTTCTCCATTTACGAGGCGTCGGCAAATCTGAAATTTTTGAGTCTTGTTGGCAAATTGTAGGGATAGATCATGACCCTTTTTTAATCGTTGTCGTCAAATTCAAAAATCTGATGATTCTTTTTTTATATAGTTTTTAATTTGGTTGTTGGGCTATTTTTTGTCCAACATCCCCACATTCAAACAAATCAAGGAGCTCTCCTGAACCCCTTCTTATGGGAACAAAGCACATTAACAGACTATGTCTTTGAAGTCGTCAAGTTATACCAAATGAAGATGAAGCAGTATAGAAATCAGTATATATTTCATAAATCTATACACAACACGATAAAAACTACTTTCGAAAAATCAACTTCAGGCAATTTCAATAGCCCTGTCTATCACCATTAGAAATGTGCGGATATTAAAATGGGGTATTGCGTGATACGAACAAGCCTTTGAAATTGCCCTGCATTGATTTTTCGAAAGTAGTTTTTATCGTGTTACACTTATTGGCAGTGTATTTGTCAGTTTCATTGTCACTGATAAAGCCATACAAAATGTAGTTAATTCCTTAGACGCGTGGGCGCTTTGTTTTCTCGCCCATCCTCATATGCAACGTCAATAAATTTGTCTTTAACGTCACAAGATGGGAGATGATGCATAATATTCAATACATTAATTATGACGAATAAAATAGTCAATGATTCGAAAAAATCTACAGGGAGACCATAATCCTTAAACGTGTGGGCGCCTCTCAACGCCATTATTTTTTTTTGACGTCACTGAGAGGAGATAGTGCACAATATAATTGTAAAACTTTTGACAGAGGTGATTTCTCTTTGAGGGGAAATCATGCATTATGAAGAATGAAATTACGGACGATTAGATAAAGCCAAGGAGAAAGTATAGACCTGAGACGCGTGGGCGATATAGCCTACTTTCTCCCCCTCACCGTGCTTACCGTGTTTCATACAACGTCAATTTCCTCTGCTAATGTATTAGTTTACCAACATGAATACAGACACGTGGGACCGTAGAGTGTTCACGCACATCCTGTCCGGACTACCTTTGGGGGTTTCGTTATGTCCAGCCAAATTTGAAACCAGACGGTTTTACCCAATTGGCTGCTCTCGTTTATAATTGACGTTTTCCTTTTTTGCACCATTTTGGCCATCTAACACAATAAACAAGGAAATCGTTTGATTCCTATTAAACGTAATCGTAGTCGTCGGATGTCGTGCGCGCGTAACTTCACACAACAGGAGACATACGTGGGCGTATATATGTAACGTCGTTGTGTGAGCTGTCGGAAAAGGTGTTCGGAAAGAAAGTTTCATATTAATGTAATCGATGACGAAGGCCACATGAATATGAATAACTCTGACCAGACATCAGATTACTGCACAGACGAAAAATGTGGTTTTACTTTGAAATTTTGATGTACCACTTATATACAGGAATGATACTGCATTTCATTAAAAGTTACGATTTCATTGGCAGAGTGCCGTCGAATAGATTTATATTCGTCCTTTAAAACTTCAATAATGACATTGTTCTATTGTATAAAGACAAGCTACATATACAGAAATCCTTCAATTTTCTTTATCGTATGAACTTTATTTCTCACAGCGAGGCATTCGAGTTGTGACGTTGGCCACTTGTTTAGAAACATTATGTTAATAAATTTTACGTTATCACTTGTTTGTATATGAATTATTCTTAAGATCTTCGATTGTTTTTCGCTATTGAACATTTGTGTTCGTGTTTTTGTATTTTATTTATTTCTGCTTGATTTCTCAATTCATCAAATAATCCATACGTTATACAAATTATGCGATATACAATACAATGGAACATAATGACATTAATATATCTTAAACTACAAGGCTAACAGTAGGATTATAGAAAGAGAAATCAAACAAGAGGGTTTTCATAATAAGCCGAGGCTTGACAGCATGAAAGCCCTTTGAGATAAAATATAATTAAAAAATAATGAGAGAATGGGAAGAGGATACAGAGAGAAATAGGGATAAAATGAGGCAATTGTACCTTTCCAAATATTTTAAATAACAACTGTATTAACATTTAGTATTTAAATTCAAGCAAATCTATATCTCAAGTTCCTTCGCTTCTCGAATATTGGCAAGATTCACACATTATATGACAATTTTGTAGTGAGAAATACAAGGCCAAAACAATCACACTATCAACAGGCAGTAATTGAATTCGTGCATTCTTAACAAAAAATATATCCCATTCGAGTCTTTCTTTTCTATTGAACATTAGAATACAATGTCCCCTGCTAAAGAAATATATCCTTTCTAACAAAATATTTGTTCTCCACTCAATCACTAACACTCTGTAAATGTGATCACCGAACGTGACTTGAAAAAAAAAAGAGAATATATCTTTCTAAGTATTGAAACAGAAGTCACCTTTTGGATTTTCCTGGCTTCCAAATGACTCAGTGATGTGGTCACTTACCCATTTTTATTTCTAAAAGTAGAGCCATCAAATGCGTATTACAGTTTACACGAAGAAACACATGTATTCCATCCAGTCGCCAAGAATTCATAAGAGAAATAGAAAAGCCGTTATGTTATATTTGGCACTGCGTGATTACGTATGTCCGTAGATTACAAGGCGTTAGTGTTTAGTGTAATTAATTGCAGTTACAGGTGTGACCCTGGTAGTCTTGCAACGCAGACTTTTTTCGATGCTGCCATGGAGCTTGATCTTCATAATGTAGGCCTAGGTGTTGATGAATAGGGCTGAATTATCAACGAAAGCCGTAATGGCATAATACAGATTATTATAATCGATCGTAAAGATTTATTCGAATTTACGAATGCTGCTTTCTCTGAATGTGTAGTAAACTTCGGGTCGGGTATGCATCGAAGAAGCGTTTGGTCCTCAAGAGTATCCACTGCAGAGTGCAGAGTATCCATTGCAGAAGGTACATAGAATGCAGTTGTGGATTCTTTTTTTTGTCTTCAATCATTTTACGAGGCTTCGTTGAAAGACTATGCATCACGTGGTCTGGTGATGACCAATCGCAGTTCCCTGCTGTTTTTTGGTTGTGGTTTTGAAAAGTAGCGTATTAATAGCGCTATAATGCGTCTTTAGCTCTGTTATAATGATTGATCTAATCCTTAAACGTGCTGTTTTGAGTGTGTGATTTTGAAATGGCAGCGAGGAGAAAATAGAATCGCGTCGTCAACATGAGCATGATAAATAAAAGCACAGAAAAACACAGACCTTGATGCCATTCACCGTATCGTGAGGTGGTCATCGTCGTGTTCAACAGCGATCGGTCTTTGATCGATGTCATGATTACATTTGTTGTGAAGATTGCTCTGTATCATTTAAGCCTTTGTACACCTGTTAAAATACCGCTATGTGTCGAGTTTGATTAAAATTGCATACAGTATAGAAAAGGGTTAATTTATATGTTATCCATTGACATATTCTTGATCATGTTGATAAATATACTTTACTTCGATTTGCTTGTAATTTAAATGAAAATGATATCAGGTTGGACCCTCCCTTTAATTTACATTTCCCTAAAAGTGAATAATGTTTACCACCTTCTACAAAATGCATTTTATGAGGCGTATTTGCTCAATAAACCTGGTATTGACAGGTCACAGCATCAATTGCCGTTTTCAGTCATTGAATATTTAATTCATTCAAATAGCCTTGACTTGTTTTTTTTTTCTTTCTATAATTTGATTCTGATCCTGATTGTTTTCATTAGTTTATTAATTTTATTTTATTTATCATTTTAATTCATTTTATTTTATTTTTTCATTCTTTTATTTCATTTTATTTTATTCATTTATTTATTCTATTTATCTACTTTTTATTTTTTATTTATTTTTCTTATTTTTTTTTAAATTTATTAAATTTATTTATTTATTTTACTTTATTAAATTTTACTTTATTTATATATTATTTTAAATTTATTATTATTATTATTATTATTATTTTATTTTATTTATTTTTTCAAAAAAAAATTATTTAATTTTTTAAAATTTATTTATTTATTTGTTTTGTTTTGTTTGTTTGTTTTGTTTTGTTTTTTTTTTTTTTTTGGGGGGTGGGCTGTTTTGTGATTTATCTGGACGACCTGTACTATCACATAACTGCAACGCCCTTCGTTGCGTGTACTACAGTCCCACACCCAAACGCGGCTGTCAGTCTGCCGAGCCAACTTAATTTTCGAATAAAAAATCCTTCTATTTTTAAAGGGCAATGGGATTACATCAACAGACCTTCTTCTATTCCTGCTAATTGAAGGTGGTCTGCGGTATTCCTCATTACCATAGAATGACATCAATATTCTTATTTTTTTCATTTTTACTAAAAGTTTGAAGTTTTGACGTAACTTTGTAGATGACGCCATCACGTTTGCGACGCTACAGGTGTTTTTTCGCTGGTCACCCTGCCAAGTATCAAACTCCGTGGTCATGCTGGTTTGACAGTTTGCGGTTTCGTATCCGATGTTTAAAATAGCAGCAAACCCGCGCCGATATGTCTATTCGAAAAAAAAGGTTATACATTGTATGTTAGTCATGCACACAGGAATTTGAAATCATCCTGTTTTTCATGGACTACGCCTATAATTTATATCGAGTAGTATGATTGCTCGATGTATCGAAGAGAAATGAGAGAGGTGTTCGACGGTTTAACAGAATTCGGGTTCGGTTTGGCGAGCACAACTGACCATTATCTGATAAATATGTGCAGCAACAGGGGTGAAAAGGGGTAAAAACAGTTGTTAAGAATGCATAATTACTACTACTACTACTACTACTACATGTACTTATCTTACTACGACTCTACTACCATGGAATGAGAGAGGTGTTCGACGGTTTAACTGAATTCGGGTTCGGTTTGGCGAGCACAACTGACCATTATCTGATAAATATGTGCAGCAACAGGGGTGAAAAGGGGTAAAAACAGTTGTTAAGAATGAATAATACTACACTACTACTACTACTACTACTACTACTACTACTGTTACTGCTACTACTGCTACTGCTGCTACTACTGCTACTACTGCTACTTCCACTACTACATCTACTAATACTACATCTACATGTACTACTATACTACTAAACGGGTTTGGATATTAATACCCTTGCTTTAGCTTTGATGAATTCAGTTTTTTTCTTTTTCCAAACTTTCAGACACGTATATGCATGTCATGCTAACGTACAATCAATAAATTCATTCATAAAAACTCTTCCCTTTCCCCCAATTAAACATAATACTCATTTCTCGACATCATACCTATCGAAGACTCAGTTCACACCTACGATTGACACGAGGCAAGCCTGTTCAGACAGCTCACTCACACCGTAATCAACCCACACCCACTTTCAAATCCCACCATCACTCAAGAATAGTAGAGCAATCCTCAAAAAACTCTAGGAAAGTCATCCCTTTCCTATACGACTCAACCAGGAAACATATTACATCAAGGAGTTATGTACCTTCGCTTCCACGTTCCCTATTCGTGGCGTAGCATGGGCCCAGCCATGAAGGGGGCACTCACTCTGCATCGAGGGGGGGGGGGGAGCACCGACCTGTCTTACTCAGTGGATGAAATGCGAATTATCAAGGGGAGGTTCTGGGAGGGTTCCTATGCTTCTCTCTACACAATGAATTAAATTCTTTCAAAATTTACCCAATATTGCGTAGATTCCATCAAATTTCGTGTGCATTTTAGCAAATATTGGGGATTCCTTTAGAGTCTTCTTCCTATAAATTTCCCCCTACAAACTTCTCCCAGAACTCAACCTTTATCAATTTTGCAAAGAGTGTTCACTCTCCTTTTCCTGTTATTTCTATTTTTCTTCTTTTTAAAATCTTTTCGCCATATGATTGGTAGGGGCACGTGCCCTCTTCCTCCCTAGTTACACCGATATCCCCTATAACTCAACCTCTGCCAAGATTATCCCGTGAAAATATGCCTTCAAGACAATCCATATCCGCCTAATCCAACCCGAAAAAGGAGTCATCCTTATAACGATTTAGTTGTCTTGTTTGGGGAGAATTAGACAAGTTTACCGGATTATTGCACCCATGATGCTATCCGCCTATACACCCCTATTACGTTTACAAGCTCTTTAAAGTTTAAGAGATGATTCTTGTAAAACTACTACGCAGGGATTTCATTCTTGATATTTTGCAAGCAATTGTTGTCGAACTTCTCCTAAGGATCAACCGAGAATCCTTATTACAGCTCAGCTTTAGAGTGGATTAGTCGTTAATCCAGACTTAGGATAAGTAAGATCGTTTCTTCTTTTTTCACTCAAGCTATTCAACAAAAAGCATTCAAGAAATTTCTAAGGGATTTGAAAATGAATATAGAAACCGACTTATTTCCTGGTTTTGAAACACATAGGTTAAAAAAAGAAAGGTTACAGTATAAGACACGGATTTAGATATTTCCGCTTTGAATATTTTGTATTTTCTTTCAAAGATCACAGTCATTTAAATATTTTCGACATCTCTCCATTTCTTTAAAATTAAATGAGTAATTGTGATACATAAGTCCTTCCCGGTTACATATCCAACAGGTTGTTCAGGGGAACATTTTGATCGCTTTGAATTTCGACATACTAATAATTTTTGTAGTGCCTTAAGTGGTATTGCACCAGAAAATACACTTTAAAATGATAAATTCTAATAACTAACCTGAATGAAATTTAGCCATAACAAAACACCCTGAAATATTCAGCAAAATTTGTGAGCTAAACTATCACGTGATACAGTTTAGGTCGACGGAAATATCAAGGAGTTCGGGTTGATAGGTGTTGTTGAACGTGATATCTCATCACCATCAATTCTAGATATATCCTTGTATCATAAAATTTTGAGCAAAGAGCAAATAATGTAAAATTTGTCTTGGGAAACTTTCACAATGCATAAAGTTTGGCAACTTTAAATCTGAGATTACTCAAAAATGCTTGAAATTATTTTGTTGATAACTGTGATTTTAGTTCAAAAGCATTTTACAATCCAGTTATCATCGTTATAAATTGAAGTTTATTTCATCTGTCTATAGTCATTTGCTTTTTCTGATTATAGTGATCAAGCTTTAAAATTAAGATACGAGCGGGATCAGAGCCACAGGAAATATTCTTGAGGACAACGGGTGAAAATACAAGGAGGTAGTACCTCCTTGGAAAATGTAAGAGCGGCTTTTGCGTACACAATATGAACAAGCATCCAGTAAGAAAGAACAAAAATATCTGATGAAACTAAATAAACCGTATCTGCGGTTCTTGTGATGTATATATACACTGTAAAAAATAACTGTAAAACTACAGGTTTCCTGGCCCTTGAAATTACAAGATATTGCCGTCATTTCAATTTTACAGGCTTTTTCCTGTAAAACAACAGCAAGTTTGTTGGTTTACCGGAAATCAGCATTTATTTTCAATCGCCCGATAAAAAACACCGTTAAAAAAACATTTTCTCATATTTTAACAAGTTAACCTGTTAAATTACCAAATATGTGGGAAAACACTTATATGAATATTCATGAATTTTTAGTAAGCGTATGGTTTGGGGTTGCCCGATTTAGTAACTGTCACGAAAGGAATAAAAAAAACTATAAGGTGCATATAAAAGATTGCATTAAATTGAATAACTGGGCGTTGTGGCGTGCGCCTGTAATCCAGCTACCAGTGGAAGTTATAAACTGATTCAGCGGACCCAGGTTCGAGACTGAGTCACGTCTTTCGGATGGTGACGTTAAAGGTCGGTCCCAGACGTAAATAATCATATCTGATTGATACACGTCTGTAAAAACCCAATTACACACACACAATAACTTTTCACTCTTGAATGATAAGCGCCTTAAAACATAAATAAACAAACAAACAAACAAACAATAAACTATATAGGATATGTTTAGGATAGGATAGATTAAGGTAGAGAATAGGATAACATAAAGCATGGCTATACACTAATAACTGTAAAACTACAGACTTTCTGGCTTTCCTTGAGACTGACTACAAATTATTTTAAATTTACAGTCTCTTTCCTGTAAAAAAACGGAAAGATTTTTTACAGACTGTAGTTTTAGATGTAAAATAACGTGCACTCCTGGCGTTTCGACTGCCAGGAAATTTCCTGTAAAAATACCCACATATTTTTTAACAGTGTATGCATGTACCATACAAAATATATCGTATTGTCGGTGCTCTTTGATACCGCGCAGTCTGGCAGTGTCAGTCTGGCAGGAAATGCATATATTGTAAAACTTGTACAACCTTTCCAGAAAGGCCAATTATGCAAATTTTCCACAAATCGCAAATTGTATTGATCCCCGCTATTCCTTCAAACAGGGGGTGGGGTGGAGGCCCGCCCCCCCCCCCCCCCCCCCCCCACTCGGAGGTCGAAGGGACCGCATGCGTGTTCCCAAAATCTCCGGTAAAGGGGTACTTTTTGGGCGACACAATCCGGCCCGTGAATTGTAAAAAAAGGGGGTGTTTTTTATCTTTCACCCGGAGATTTCATTAAAAAAGGGGTTGTTTTTTTTCCCTCTCTCTCTCTCTCTTCGACACCTGAGAAATTAAAAAAGGGGGGTTATGAAATATCTTGAAAAATTGATCAAATCCCAGGACTGCATTGAGTTCTGAGATACCATTTTGAACATAAAAAAACATCTCTTCCAAGGTATTGTAATGACAGCTTACTTGGGAGGGGGGTTGGTGTCTGTCCTGAGATATGGGGTTGGAATGAGAGCTCACCTGAGATAGGGGGGTACATTGAGCAGTGTTCTGAATTTAGGGGGGTCTCCAAGGCAGGAAAAGCCCGCGCAAAGCCCGCGATAGGGGGGTTCAGAAATTTTGGCAGCCCTGAGATAGGGGGTGCTTTCAAAGGGAGGGAACAAGCATACGCGTACCCTATATAATACTGAGTGGGGGGGGGGGGGGCGGGGTGGAGGGCGGAGCTTAAAGACAGAATAACCCTATGCTGGATACGCCTTTCATTGATGTACTATTACAAGATTACTTTATTAATTTCTCTAAAATTTTAACATCACGGTGGCGTCGTACTGCCTTGCACCCCAGTGCATTTACTAATCGCTTGTAAGAATGAAATAGCAAAAAATATATCGTTTAAAATAATCATATTGACCACATGCACAGTGGTTGGCGGAAATCAAGTAACTATTTCCTGGATATTCCGTGCTACCGTTCCGAGGAGAACGACCAATAAGTCCCTAACACGATTTCAGACTGAGTCAGCTTCTTCGCTTATCGTACCCCTGAACTTTCGAGTAAGATATTATATCAGCTTATTCAGAAATATTTAGGCTTTGGCACTTACGAATTGATAGTTCAGTGACCTCTCAATTCTTTCAATTTTCCTTGAGTCCAACAGCGCAGTATACATGCGACGGGGGAGGAGAAAATCTATCGTGAGTCTGGATGTAGACTAGGCTAAAGTTCACAGTCGAGGCGATTGTTTTCCAGGTATCGGAAAGGTGAAGAACCGTGTAACCGTGCTATAAATAACCGTCTGATTCGCCCAAACATTGTTGGAACGCTACCGTCGCATTTCAGTTCTTGCTTGAACTGAGCAAGGGATGCACTTATTGATTCCCGCTGTCAATACCTGTCAGTTCTTTCATCTTCTTTCTATATTTCATATTTCATGTATTCTGCTTCCTATATACATATTTGACATATAGGACCTATACTGAGAGGATTTCATATTAAAAAAATGTATAATTTCCATTGCTACGTTAACAACATAATACCACTTGAAGATAATACGAATTCATATTGATCTCTCTGTCATTTTATGACGATTGCATAAAAAATAGAGAAAATATTAAACGAAGTATCTGTAGTAGGTAAAAAAAAATATGGCTGTATGATATTGACATCTGGCATCAGCATGGCTCAAAGCCGCCCCATCCCTTATGTTACCCCCCCCCCCCCTCCCCCCTCCCGCTGCTTCGCCATCAACACTATCTTCAGTTTTTTAGTTGTCGCTGAAAACCATAGTCATCAACACGTCTAGCGACCTAATCAATACTACTTAGATACTCATTGTTGGGACATGAAAGCGAACCCGTCTCCAAAAATCGACCCACCCCTACCCCCTCCCACTCCCACCCTAGCCATCATAAACTGTCACTGACCCGACTGGAACTTGGAAATCAAAGCGACCAAACTTCGTATTCGACCTGTCTAATTTAATTGTTTTCCATACGGTACTGGAAAAGCGGAAGTGTTCCTGCTATATGATTATGAGCGCACAGTAGAGAGATAATTTCATTTGGGATGATTATTGAGATGACTTATACTGCTAGTCTCAGTTTTCAGACAAGAGTGTACGTTTTGCAAGCGTTCATGGAGCGATTAGAAACTTAATTTCGCAATTTCTATTAGCGCTTGTCAGTTGCATACAAGGTATGATCTGTTAACAGTGGCCTCAGACAAAATCAATTTAACGAATCGTTTTCACTAATAAAGAAACTTACTTTCGCAATTTCTATTAGTGCTTGTTCGTTGCATACAAGGTATGATCTGTTAACAGTGGCCTCAGATAAAATCAATTTAACGAATCGTTTTCACTAATAAATTGCTATTGGTGAGGTAAATTTTTATAACCTTTTCAGCAAGAGGAGGATGAGGAGGGGAGAAGGAAGGGCTCCAATATTTTTTTCGTTAGCGACGTGATAGTGTTGATATTATATTTATTGTCCGTACAGCATTTATTATCAGGATAATTATGCTCACCATCTTAACATGTTACAATTCTTGTTTTTCTGTGTGTGTTTGACCTTGTCAATAAAGATTACGTGATTCCTTGAAGAGATTAACACTAACAAATAATACAACTTAATTCGCATAATATCATTTTATACGAGGTCACCGTAACTGTATGAACAACTAAGCTGGAGAAGATAATACAAAGGCTCATTGATTACAAATTTTGACAAATTGATCGAGGTCCACATAACACGAACAAAAGCATTTCGAGAAAATAACCGCTTATGTAATAAGATACAATAGCCAATTGAAATGTACAGTTATCAAGTGAAATGTGCAATTATCAATTGAAATGTACAATTATCAATTGAAATGTACAACATATCAATTGAAACGTGCACCATATCAATTGAGATGTAAAATAGACAATTGAAATTTGTGAATATTACAATGGCCTCTTGAGCTAATCCCAACATAATTTTACATGCTTATACAAAAAGGTATTCCGCTTACCTCAAATTTGATTTCTTTAAATGATTTGGGACCGTGTTGGGTGAGGCTATTTTCATTTCAGAATTTTCAACATTTGAGTCCGATTAACGGGTCGTAATTATTTTTAACTCTCCTGACCATGAAAATTGTAAAGTTTCATACAATCCTCTATAAACATTACTGAAATGTTCATCCCGTTTAAGAAATTCTAATTGTGATACAGTTCTCTCATCGCAAGCAGTGATATAGGTATGCCAGCACAAACTTGTCCAAATTTTATCTACCTGTCAATAAAACTGGTCTGTGATTGAGACTACCAGTGGTACAAGCAATCGTGTTTACCTGTGTGAGGTCACTCGGAGGTGAACGAACTCATTACATGAATCGATTGTAAATGTATTATTTTATACTATTGTATGCAATTTGATACCAGGAATAGTGACCAATACTTAGCCTTCATTACCAGACCTTCTTCTTGCAAGGGTTACAAATTTCTCTTGAAATTCGACAGGATATGAACTGAAATGAAATTCGACATGATATCTATTATAATCAGAATCTGAAATAAGACGCAAATATTTGTACTAATCCAATATATGGCATCATCCTTCGTATTCAACAAGGACCTCCTTGGTATGCAATAGGCAATTAGACAAATATAAAGATTATGATTATAATTATAATGATTACTCTTCAACCCTTGGCGATCAGTGATTTTTCCAAAGCTTGTCCGACATAGCAACCACTGATGTAAGCGAAATGGATTCCGACGACTGATAAGATCATAAAATATTACCCAATATCAATGAGAATGCAATATTTCTTTATTAGACAATTTATTTGGGAAACATCCAAGATACTTTTGTAAACTGGTTCAGTGATATCTGAAAGGCCTGCATAATAATCTAATAGACCAGGTTGCCCATGCATTTGAATATTATGAATTATTATAATTCTTTTGCAAAAGTTACTCTTGCTGACCTGAAAGATTACCTGAGGATTGTCTCACATATCAACAATGTATGCATTTTTTCCCCAACCATTGTACTCCATCATGAATAACATCATGAATAACATCATAAATAACAGGTGAATTAAATATAGCTTATGACGTCACCAAGACTTCTTGGAAGAAAATCGGTAAACAGGTCTATTGCATAAAAAATGTTGACGTTGCCGACTATACTGCTAATATGAGTTATGGAAATTATTATTATTTTTTATTAGCTGAATTTTTGAATTCAAAATACATTGGCAAAGATATCTAGAGAAATTATATGCCTAATTTGGTTATCGACAAGATAGTGTCACAAATATCTCAATTTGAAACTAGTATGAAGTGAGAGACTACAATGTATAAGGAAAACCTCGGAGCAGAAAATAATCATTTATAATACTTGACGATTTCATTTCTACGCCGTGTGATGATTCATCGTTCGGTATTGATCGCGAATCCTTGGAGGTAAGCTGATGATGTTATTAGGCTCGCTATTTGGGTCATGCCTTGTTTCCCAATGATGCGATCGACAATCTGAGTCGGTTTTAAAGGGTAGGTTGAGTTCTGGGAAAGGTGAAAAATAATTTGTGAGATTTCTCATTCCTTTTATGACGGTTTGGTAGAACATCTATAGTAGAAATGTCCCCTGAAAATAATTTCTCTTCAAATGCCCTTATATTGGAAATAGGGCCTATGACGAAAAATAACTGAAGTGTTCGGGCCGAACATTCATGCCACATCTGTGTGCAGTCCCATATACCCATTTCTGTGTGTGGTGCATGTTCTTTTGAGCGAGTTTAGGTTGATTTCTTATCATTTTGATGATTCCAAAACATTACAGTATAAACAACAATCCTTATTTAGACATGATCAATCATTCCCAATTGCTTCCAGACAGTTTCTTTCGCAATGTAATTCCATGACAGAACTCGACTTTATCTTTGAAGGGAGCCGCACTGCATGGACCTCTATCTTTCGCATTGTGAAATTTGGCCTAGGAGAGCGCCCATAATGCATCTGACATTCCTTGTCTCGCCATGTTTTGACTTTATTTCAGTAGTCATCAAATACCTAATCATGCTAATAGCGGACCGTTTTCACGCGCAGACTCCCTTACAGGTGCATGAGTAAAAATATAACACCATTATTAATAGTACATTAGTTTTGAGAATGAAAGGACAAAAACAAAGAATAACATATGGAAAAATTGATCCAATTCCAAAGCCTCATGAACGGTAATTCTGACATCGTTTAGCTTTGAAAAAATAACACCAATGGATAGAATTTGTACATATGTACGTGTATGTATAATGCCATTTGACGGCTCAGATGTAGTTCTTACTGAAAAGAAAAAATCAAAGAGATGTGACGATCACCATCATCAACTTCTATTCCTTTTATCTAATTCTCTTTTAATGATACCATGGATAGAGTATATCCATGATGATATACCTCAACATTTCAAAGTTTACTATTTTGCAGTTTTACCCAGACATGCCAGACACAAGTACAGATTACTTTATTTATTTTACTTAAACCTCAACGAAATTTCGAAGCCCTCCACAGAGATGCCCGAAGGCCTTCCTGTTATAAATCTTGGTAGGTATGACTTTCTATGCCTGTTATCGTTTATTGTGACGATTACATAACGAGAGGTGTGATATGCCTAGTCTGCAAGCACAGACCCTAATTTGACCCTAATTTGACGCTTTATCAAAAAATCATTGTGTCTTGAGAGAAGCCTAATTCAGCTAACTTCTGGTCGTGTCAATGAAGTTCGCATGGGCGCAGCTACAGTGCATGGCCTATGGTAGTCTTACAGCGCAGACTCTATTTTACGACTATCCAGGGTTTGTGCCTGCAAACTAGTGTTTGCCAGTGTTTATGGCGTAGGCCAATGAACCCTTCTGTGGTTTCCATGGCAACAGTTCTTGGAAAAAAGGCGTGTAGGGTTTCGAGAGTAGATGCTTTCTGTTTGATTAGAGTGAGAAATATCTGTGTCAGAGAGAAATATATACAGAACGAGAGAGAGAGAGAGAGAGAGGATGAGGGGAAAATAGAGAGAGAGAGAGAGGTGAGAGAAACAAATAAGACTAGTAGGATGAGAGAGAGAGAGGGAGAGGGATGGGGAGAATGGAGGGAAAGAGTGAGAGAAAGAATTGGGAAGGAGAGAGAGAGAGACATAGACATGAGGAGGGGGAGAAAAGAGAAATACAAATGATGGGATAGATCAGAGAGAGAGGGAGAGAGAGAGATGAGGAAGTGAAACAACGTGAAGAAGAGAGAGAGAGAGAGAGACGGACAAGAGGAAGGAAATAAAGCAAAATAGACACAAGACAGACAGAGGAATAGAGACTGAGAGATAATAATGAGCCAGACATGAAAACAAGAATGACACAAAAACATTCGTGGACTCAAAAAAATTATATGACAAATTTTTAAACATATTATTTTGCAGAAAGGAAATCTCCCGCGTGACTCATGCAAGTCTGCTTCCATCTCAGATTTGATGACAATGGATACCCGGGACTAAAAACGATTATGGCACCGTTTGCAAAACAGCTCATTAAAAACCGAAGCCCAATTTCTGCGTAATAGTAATATTGTTTACACCTAATATCCTTGTTGACACCCATAACCTGATGTATAGTAGATTAGGGATGAGGTCATTTTTACTAAAGATAGACTTAGGAAATCAATAATACTGTCTGGTCCGTCAGCTGTAATGGTCGTTGATTGCTTACTCTCTCTCTCTCTCTCTCCCTCTCTCTCTTTTATTTTGCTTCTGTTTTACATAATTTTACAACAGCATTGTCAACAGCTCAGTGGCCGATCTGGGGGGGGGGGGGGGCATGGCGAGAAAGTGTCCCCTTCCCCAACCCCCCTCAAATCTGGATTAACTTAAGTACATTAGTTACAAAAAATGCGCCCTCAAATATTACGCCCCCCCCCCCCCCCTCCCCAGCAGCAATTTTAGACTAAAAAAGGCACAGGAAATAATTATGATGACCCTATTTCTTTCTTTCTTTTTTTTTTTTCGTTTGCTTGTCAGAAAAGTTGGGAGTGAAATATATACCCCATAAAACAGTTTTGTGATGTGTGTGTGTGTGGGGGGGGGGGGTCTTTTTTTTTTTTTTTTTTTTTGCTTTTCGGACTTGTCCCCCCCCCCCCCCCCTATGGGAATCCTGGATCCTCCGGTACTGCATCTCTCTCTCTCTCTCTCTGCTCCATCATGTACAAAAGTCTCCTCCCAACCCCCCCCCCCCCACCCCTTCTCTTACTCTCCCACATCTCGCTCACTTTATTTCAATTATCTCTATCTCTCTGCCTCTTTTCTCTTTCTTGTAAATGGCTTTCTCTCATAACCCAATTCATGTGTCTAAAGTTGATTTATGCGTCTGTCTATTTTCCGCCTTTCCACACTCCACACTCTACAATCCATTTCCCCACCACTTCTCTTCTCACTTTCTTATTCTTAGTCTCTCCTATTATCGTCACCCTCTCCGTCTTCCTCTCCTTTCCCCTCCCCCCCCCCCCCCCAACCTTCCCCACCCATTGCAACTTAGATTATTTTGATCATAATTTTATATACATCGACATCCATCCTTAAAATTGTCTAAAAAATGAATCCTTATTGCCTGTGGCTCAAATTACCCACGACATTTTTGGAGTAATTAATTGTCTCGTTCTTTGGAATTTGTAACCCGTTGGTTTGTTCCATTCCAGTTCGTGTCCATGACACGTTTTCGATTATATCCTCGAATTAGAAAATATTAATCTTCTCATGAACTATTCCCCGAATGCCATAAGGCCAGATGATAATTGTCACTCAAGGTTATAAAAGAATCGTCTGTAAATTATATTGACTCGATATCGATACAATAAATTCGATTTTTTTTCGATTGATTATGACGTTGGAATGTGAAGGCTACACGCAGTCAGTTATGAATCGTTATTAACAGATCTAAATTATTGATAGGTATTCGGATGAAATATAGAAGCCATTAATGGCGTGGGCATTGACATTTCGAGGCAGATATTGGCTATATAATGCATTTAGAGATTAAAAAATACATAGGCAAAGATAGGAGAGAAGGGGAGGGATAGTCACAGGGAGATGAGCGAATGAGAGAGGGAGAGGAGATGCAGGCGAAGCAAACAAGAGAAGAAAAAGAAAAAGAAGAAGAAGAAGAAGAAGAAGAAGAAAATGAAGAAGAAGAAGAAGAAGAAGAAGAAGAAGAGAGAGAGAGAGGGGAGGGGGCGGGCGGCGGGAGAGTAAATGGAAATGATCAAGAAAACAGGCGCACACAGGAGGGGGACCGTAGAGAGGGCTGCACTACCACTGACACAATCACCCCTTTTTACATTCACAAACATTGTCAAAATCTTGAATTTTCAAAAACATACTAACAAACAAAAAATAAAAAATAAAAAGAAAAGAAAAATGATATAAAAGAAAATGATCCAATGCCCCAATGTCATGACCGTTGTATCACAGTCTCTTTCCTTATCAACCTCGCCTTCCTCTATACTAGCTACGTGCTACATAAAATACAACTATTGATTCAAGGTAAAATTGATTTTATTTACAAATGTCATTACGGAGGATTTACAGTGACGTTTATAAGCGAGCTAATAACGTTGGCCTTGTATTAGAAAATGCCGTAAAAAATAATCATCATCCTTGTTTTCCTCTTCTAATCTCGACACATTGTACTGGTGACACTGGAATAAAAATGAATGCATAAAATATTCAATTGCCAACCCTATCAAAAATGAAAATGAAAATGAATACACGTCACTGATGATCATAATGTCGCGTCAATTCTACGGGTATACGATCTATTTTACGGCTACTATATAAAGCCCGCCTCACACGATGCGTCATTTTGCTGACGTTAGGACCGCGTCAGTGACTTTGTACGCAGATTTGATTTGATTGCAGAATGAACAGTGCAAAGAATACTGTTAATAAATGGCGCATGGGTTAATTGCTCGATTAGCGCAAGTACTGACGTAATCGAAATGACTCCTGTATGAGCCGGGCGTTAGGTATTATTACGTGTCACCTAAAGCCCGTTGCACATAAGTTGCCTGGCGTAAGAATGCGTCAGCGACTGCTGCGTTCCAGTGCAAGCATAGCATTGAATTACTTGCGTATAGGCGGTTTTGGTTGACAGGCTTGATTAGCGCAGGTATAATAAACAATCAATCGGGCATTAGCGTACGATTTGTTCTTGATATATTCTTGGAAGGGTTTCTTTAAATAAAATACAATGGTTAAGCACAAACAATTGAAGAGAAGTGGAAATCCATCGTTAGTACCTTTCAAAAATAACTAAAGACTAAAAATGTAATATAAAGATAAAAGTTTATAAAACACTCGTAACGTCATAAAATCCATTAAAAATGACAGAAATACTTCACAACACTTGGCTATTCATCCTTGGGTTGCCATGGAAACGGGTCGGAAATATATATCCAAATAACATCAATTACCGGTGCTTCTATTTCTAAGGATAGGATATCTAAAAATATGCAAAAAGGAAAACAATTCTTGTCTTTCACCGTCGTGCCTCGCTTGCCCTCGAACAAGCACTAAGCCTGGAAATATTTTCAATTTCCTTCATTTTGAAAAAAAGTTTAAGTTCTGATATCTCTGAAACTTCGTGCTGTCTAAAAGAATGGTGATGCAGTGAGTCATCTATTTTGGAATGACCTCAGAGTATCCATTTTCTCTCTGGCCTTCTGGATATAATTTTGATCTTCTTTAATTCACGATCTCTTCTTCACAGTCTTGTGCTTCCTGTAAATCGAGGCAAGACATAAATTTCTGTTTCTTTGGAATTTAAAAGCAGCCTTATGTTGTTTTATACTCATAATAAAAGTGAGAAACAGTATAGTCGGAACGGCAGGAGTGTGGAATGTAAATATTTCCCCCACATCCATGTATTGGCTTTAGTACTTGCACTTACACTTATCTTAACACTTTCTATATACCCTTCTTATCACACCCCTTATCTCCTCTGTATCTGTCTGTCTCCCTTTCTCTGTCTGTCTCTCTCTCTCTCTTTCCGTGTCTCTCTTTCTTTCCCTCTCCTTCTCTCTTCCTTACCCTTTCTCCTTCATTCCATCACATCCTGCCTGTATCTTATTCCTTTCTGCCGATTTTCTTCTCTGAAAGGCTCACAGATGAGGGGAGGGGGGAGGGGGCGCTGAGGGGGCTCGAGTACCCTATTTTGACACCAAGGGATAAACAAGAGGAGGCTCATAACAATGCACTCCTACAGTCTATGTCTATCTATCTATCTATCTATCTATGTCTATCTATCTATCTATCTGTATGTCTGTCTGTCACCCTCTCTCTCTCTCTCTCTCTCTCTCTCTCTCTCTGTCATTCCCTCTCTCATACCCTCTCCTATCTCTCTCTCTCCCTCCTCCTCTCTCCATCTCTTCCCATCTCCCTCCCGTGACCTATATATTCCGTAGCGTCACCGTACTCAACAGTGCCACTCATGTTGTCATTATATTTGGCTGACAATGATGAGTCAGTGTTATTATCCAGGGGTTTGTTATTTGATGCAAAATCGAGGCTTTCGATTGCTTCCGTATTTTTGCCAGTTAATACATTGTTATTTCCACAAGGCGAGTTAAAAACAGTCAGGCTTAGGGGCAATAGAACATGTATCAAAATCTTACGTCATTTTCATAAAAGGTCAGAAAAAGAGGAGTACGCGGAGGTCCCCAAAGAAAGTGTGATGTGAACGTGTCAACAGTTCTTGATCACGGACTTTTTGTTTGTGTGTGTATATTTGTTGTTAAATAAAGCCTTTCTCAAAGAAAAAAACACACGAAGACTTAGGGCCACCCGCCCCGCCCCCCCCCCCCCCCCATACCGTCCATTCTCACTCAATCCGCAGCCCATGACACGACCGTGCTACCATGGTACATAAAGTGTTCTGATTTAAACATTTATAATACAGAATCGAGATCATTATTATGTATCCTTCCTTCAAGTAAGGCTATTCATATACCATTATTGACATACAAGTATATTCGAAACACAAACAGGGACGAGCAAATGATATTCTATTTCGTCCTCTCAATGATTATTTATGTTACATGGTCCATGTTATGCTGCCCTTGATATATATATACATGTATATATTTTTATAAGGGATGATATCTTCATTTTGTCAGAAAAATGAGCAGGGATTATTGAGATGTTCCTCGATAAACGTCATCATATCCATACAGGAAAACATAAACTTTCTGGGCATGCTTATCAGAGTCGTATTCCGTGCATCACCAAAGGCAGGGGCGGATACAGGATTTTCAGAAAGGGGGGGGGGGCGCATTTCAGAAAGGGGGCGCACACTGAGGAATCCTCCGTTTGACAAAGCCAAACGGCCATCTAGGGGGTCCGGGGGCATACTTTGTCAGACAAAACGGGGGGGGGGGTGCACGCCCCTTGCGCCACCCCCTGGATCCGCGCCTGAAAGGGATGAGAAGAGTAACCTTTGAATGGGGGGGGGGGGGGGTTGTAGGGACAAAGTTGGTTCTCAGTTTACCGACATGGCTTGAATAAAATGAAACGTGAATGGAGAAAAGAGATAATTAAACTATTTTACATGGTGAGTGCTCAACGATAGGGCGCTTCCTGAACAACTTTGCTTAGGATTTTACCAACTTGATAGGGGTCAGGAAGGAAAAGGGGAAATAAACAGAGGAGGAGCATGCTTCAGGGTGACCCGACATTACTCCGGTTTTATTTCGTAAAAGATTTAGGGATAAGGTCAGGGTTGAAAATGTGTCTTAGGCTGGAGTCAGGGATAGAGTTATAGAGTTTGGGTTAGGTAGGCCATGGCCCCGTTTCAATTGTTATAAGCTACTGAAATCCTTGACTCTGATTGGCCGAGAGCAAATTGTCACGTGATTGAGATTCGAACCTGGGTCCGATCTGAGTCACTTTGTAGGCGAATTAATACAAAGAGCTGCCCGAAGACGTTACCGCCAGACCAACCCCTCATCCCTAGGCCCTGCATCAGATAATTTAAAGATGGATGAGCTAACCTTCTGAGATGCATAAGTTCGAGATTAGCGAGAGCTGTGGGTATCGCCGAGAGTTCATCACGACCTCTACATGAACTTGAGTCATGGTTTGTTGTGATATCTCGTCGCACGCCAGAAGCACAGATAGTCTCTCATCACAAACCTTATTTCGTCTCGAACCGAGCAACTGCAACATGCCGAGCAATATACCATTATTTGAAAAGTAACATAAGCGTTGATCATTTAGCGTATTTCACTTTAAAATTTCACTTATGTTTGCGATACTTCAAATAATACCGATGAGGGTAAAATCTTTCAGAAAAAGGTGACATTTTCGAACCACTACTGACAAAATGGTTCAGCACTAGAGACTATTGATTTAGATTCGCTCTCGGATTTGTGTTATGATACCTAGGTATTGGAATGTGCGGTTTTTCCTGCGATTAATTGAAACCCTAATTACTCGCCAATAATTGATTGGGACAAGGAAAGAATTTT
Organism: Heliocidaris erythrogramma; assembly: GCA_025617745.1. Taxonomy (NCBI): domain Eukaryota; kingdom Metazoa; phylum Echinodermata; class Echinoidea; order Camarodonta; family Echinometridae; genus Heliocidaris; species Heliocidaris erythrogramma. The sequence goes on from CM046862.1 coordinate 20,078,655, forward strand.
AAATTGCATAGTAGTTTTAAATCGAACATACTAATCAGCTATCCCTTTCGTATACACAGAACTACACACTATTGAAAACAGGTCACACTCTACGACTCGATGTAAACAAACGCAATCTTCTTGTTTACAATTTACCATAAACCGGGACGGATAAGTTTTCACTGAAATCATAAAAATTGGATATCCTTGACGATTATTGATACATGCGGTTCGGATATAGTGCATAACCTTGGCATGCACATTACATAGCATGGGATGTAGGCCTAGATATGTATATAGAGAGAGTATATGCATGACATTTGCTTGTGCCGTTCGGAATTCATTTGTACAAATCTGAATTTTGATACTGGTCAAGGAGAGTTCATTCTACTGCTGCCAAGCTGTAGAGAAATATTCGTATTATGAACTCGGTTTGGTCGTATGTTGAATTTCTTTTGTATGTAATGTAGTATGTGGGTGATTTTTTTTTTACTGCATTATTGTGCCATTGGCGTCATGGTGTAATGCCCACTGAAAGCATTTGTATTGGATCGCACTTCGATTTTAATTTGTGTGAAAATACGACAGCTTTTCCATTTTGGGCAGTAGTATGAAAATCTTATTTTGTCCTACCCTTTGCTCCCCTTCTCGGTCTTTCCTTATCTCTCCTTTCCCCATTAATGCCATTGTGTCTATTTTCTCTCTATCTCTCGATCTGTTTATTCTTCTTCTCTCAGAGTTATTTTCCTATCTCTCTCTCCCTCTAACTCTCTCTCTCTCTCTCTCGCTCTCTCTCTCTCTCTCTCTGTTTTCCTCTCTCTCTCTGTCTCTCCTCTCTCTCTCTCTGTGTTTTCCCCTCTCTCTCTCTTTCTCCTTCTCTCTTTTATGCCTGTGTCTGTATATTTCTGTCTCTCCTTTTTTCTCTCCCCCTCATCCCCTCAATCGTTTTAATTCTCTCTCCCTCTCACGCTCTCTTGCTCTTTCGAATTCTCTCTCTCTGTCTGTATTTTGCCTACCAGGATTTTCTTGTATCATGTACCAGATGTTTAGGAATTGCGGCTTAATTACATTGCTGTGTTTCTATTCAAATTTCCCATGAGGATTAAATGACTAAATCAAATCGCAAGATTAAGAGGATAAATGAGGGAGATCTGGCTCGAGTGGCTCATATATTTTTTAAGGACCAGCTATAAAGTCGTCGTCATTAATTTTATGGATTAAAAAAGATGGACAAGCCTGTAGTGCAATCGGTGCGTAATTCGCCGTGATGATGATTGGATTGAGTTCGGGGAGTGGTGAAAATGATTTGTGAGCTTTCTCATTCCTTTCATCTCAGTTTGGAAGAACATCATGGTAGAAATGTCCCTTGAAAAGGATGGCTCCTAAAATGCCCTCATATTCAAAATATGACGAGAAGTAGCTAAATTGTTAAGGGCCGAACATTCACGCAACATGTGTGTAGTCCCATATACCCATTTCTGTGTGCAGCGAGATCGGGTCGATTTCTTATAGTTTTTGATGATTCCAAAACCTCACAGTATACACCAATTCTTATGTAGACATCGTCAACTTATCCCAAAGATTTTGAGACAATTTATTTCAACATAATTATAATTGCATGACCAGAATTCAACTTTATCTTTAAGAGCTGGGCATTGCGTAGATTGAGGTTGTGCGGGGTAAGAAATGACACAGAGAGAGAGAGAGAGAGAGGGGGACAGAGTTTGAAAGACAGGGCGACGAAAATCACACACAACCATGCAGACACAAGTCATGTTTCGGTGTATAGAGAAAAGTCAATGTAAACGCTGACATGACAATAATTACGAAAACGAATAACAAAGTCTGTACAGAAGTCATCATTTGATTTTAGGGTAATATTTTACAAGAATTAACCACAATTTGATCATAAATTTTGACGGATTGTCCTCAGTGTTAGCCCCACATATTCCCCACGGAGCTGAAACAGACCCCCACATGCTCAGAATGATAGGATTATCACTGCACCCATTGTTGGTTACCAAGCAGGTATGAAGATCCCATGCAGTGTCTTTGAGCTGAACCGAAAACAGCATTTTTTTGTGTGAAAAGAATTCATTTTGAATAGTATTTAAGGGGGTAATTTTAACAATTCAGGCAAAAAAGAGGATCCATCATCTTAAGTTAGATATACACGCTATTCATAATTGTGCACCCGCCTTGAAAAAAATTAATTCTTATCCCTTAAATCTGCATTTTTTTTAAATCACGGGATTTGTGGGAAAACTGTTTAAATAGAAGTCTCACGGATGTTCCATTGGCAAATCCTTTTGTAAATTTGAAGGCTTTTATTATTTTGTCCTATAATCTGGGATAGTTGGGGTCCCCTCAAAGTCATGTCAATGGAGATTCTTCGCTGGATAGATTTCATTTAGGTCAACTGAAAATTGGAATACAATTGGAATACAATCGGACGGTTAAGAGACTACCAGCAATAGATCATTCAACTCGCATCTCATTGTTAGAGTTTGAGATAGTCTTCACTAACAGACTCAACATTTCATTTAAACTTGGGTATCAGGGTAAAAAATATGGTTTTACTCGGGAAGGGTGTTGGATCGGCTGTAAATTTGGAAGTATAAAAGAAACCAAGTGCTACATTTCTGTTAGTGTTACGAAGGTCGAACCCATCAGTGATATCACATGTATTGCATTTGTAGAGTTAGAAAACACCATGGACAAACAGTTGATCGAGCATCTCCTATCCCAGGTCCTAATCTGCTAATTGTGTTTTCATGTTAATCGACCCATCAAATTCAACATTTCTAAAATAATAGAAATTAGAATTGTTATTAAACACGTCTTCTAAGCAATTGGTATTCCGCTACTGATGGAAACAAAGCCTTGTATCTTGAAATCATTTAACAGGTGAGTGGACTGGGGACAAGCGGGAGGGGGCGTACCCCTTGATAGCCATAGAGGATTAAAGCCCACCCCCCCCCCCCCCATTTCACATATCTCAGATCCGTTCCTCGTTTGATTGCAATGGGTGAATGAATATCGTGTGAATCTAACACTAAGCTAATCCTACCCTTTAATATTTGACAATGTTGGGTCTTTTCTTTCGGTTTGTTTGAGCGTTTTTATCTTTTTTTACAAGATGTAAAAGTACGTGATTGATGTACAAGGTGATTGTTCAAGCAGCCTTTGCTCAACGTGCACACATCCGAGACGAAAAGGCATATACAGTCATTAAAAAAGGGGATTGGAATTTTAAAAAGAACTTTGTGGACATTCGTTTTGCACTTGATTGAGTGACAATAATTGGATACACACCGAGAGGCATAAGGTAAGATGATAATCTGCATAAAGTAATATGTTCATGTAATCATGCGAGATCAATTATTATTGTCCATCTGTTACACGCCCTTGCGTTGGTAACGAGCTGGTAAAATGATAACTCTCTAGGAAAACACACATATCATATTTCGACATCATGATGGAATGAATATAGACTGTAAGATGTTAATCAGCATGAAACATTTTTCATCTTATGCGAGTCAGTTGTACATCTGTTGCATGATTTTGCCGGGGGTACTGGTTTTTCCGAAGGTTCGTAATATTCAGAAGGTTCGTAATTCCGAAACACAAACTTGCCGTAGCCATGATACCACTGTTAGCAGGGGGTTCATCATTCCGAAAATGAAATAAGGTTCATCATTTCGAACACCCGACACCAAAGGTCCCGTGTTCGTGTTCGAATCTATTTTTTTTTTAATTGATAATTGATCATACTTCACTGGGGTAAGCCAGTAAAGATCTAACAACAACCACAACAGAGCTCCTTTTATGATTAACATATCGGTCGAAGCTACCAGATTTTCTGATTCATGTATACCGTACATATTTTTAATCATTATCAATTATTTGGCGTCACTTGCCGCCCTGGGAGGGGGAAAGCGAAATGAATCACTGTAAGTATCCCTCGCGTCTCTCTTCCCGGTATAACTGATTTGGACCTGCGGGTGTACCACTATACACCGGGGTTTCCCCCTCCCCCTTCTCTTTTACGAAACGTGCGTAAGGGGGCAAACCTCCTCCACACGGGACCTCTATTAACGTCCTATCCGAGGGACGGATTATTATCCACCTTAACCTATAGTCTACTAAATTCTCTCATTCCATAGGATTAACACAGGAGCTACCCGGTTCCCGCAGCCAATGGATTAATCTAAGCTGCGACCATAATGTGGGCATGTAGTCTACAGATCGAAGCATATAGTGTCTGCGGTCTATTCTCTATAGCTCGAAATTACTGACACGGTTCCTTGCCTACCATTCATGATCAATCCTTGAACTTCATTTTGGCTCGAAACCCAAAATAGTTAGCAAACAGTATCCTAAAGCAAATCGGTGCAACCATGTCATGCGATAATTGAATTCAATCTATAGACTGTTCGGTGGTATGAGCTGAACCTGACGGTGAAGAGATTCAGCGTACATTATGATATTATTTCAAGGTCACCTTGTCTGTTGACAGCCAGAAGGACGTTAAACCCTGTGTTGTATGATAATATGAATTAACGTCTTTCTTAGCAGACGACACACTCTATTACCAAAATGGTATGTTCAATGGCCCTCGAAGCTACACGCCTTCAATCATCACATACCCTGCCTGTCATCGATTGAAAGTTCTTAATAGATCTTGCGTGATTTACAATATACGGTATACAAGACAACAATAGCAGCACGTCAGATTATGATTAGGAATATACTTTCATCTAATCACAGAAATAATGGATCTCCAAGGCGACGTTCACCAGTGGGTTCATGGACGAACAACACGTTGTAATATTCTGTCGTTGTACTGTTTTGAAGGTTTGTAAACAAACGAGAAATCATTTACATTTGAACTTCCCTGTCAACTCTCAAAAGCAAAGTTCGAAAATTCAAATTCGAAAACCAAACTCTGCAAACCCACACCAAACATTTCCAGTGATGAAGCCTCCATTCTCCTTCCTGTTTATCCAAAAGCATTACAATTTGCTTTTTAAATCTGTGCCAATAAATGGCAGTCACGAACAGCAATCGTTTATTTCTTTTATTTGTTCTCTAATAATAAACCAGACCAAAATGGTTTGGGTATGGTTAGAGATAACAAATGATACAATTAGTCTTTTTTCCATGACCTCCTGTTGTTATTTACACAGTGGAGGTGGCATCCGTTTATAAACACTGCGCAGAGGGTGGAATAATGACATGGATACGGTCTGATGCGCGGCTAGCGCCAAGGCAGGTTCATCGGCGGGTACTGTGCGACCACATTGACGACAGAAATTGGGGCACAGTCTATAGAAATTGTTTGTTTTTTCATCCTTTTTGCCTCCTGAAAAGTTGAAAAGTTCTACCTGAACAAAAATATAACTTCATGGTTACAGCTTTATGTATAAGTGTACTTGGCAAGATACCAAACGGCCCCCTAAGAATAAACGGAGAAATAGAAGTACGTGTACAGAAAATTTCAGGTATAATCAATCCTACACGATCACGATTGAACTACCCCCCCCCCCCCCCATGTAATTTCCACTTCTATCATAGTTTGTCTTTTTCTCTGTCCATTCTCTTCTGTGTGTAACATTTTTGGATGATTAAACCTCCCATAGCCATAGGAAGATAAAGCTACTTACATCCGTCCGATAATGTACGTCGTGGTTCGCACCCACTCAACACCAATCTGACAAGTGTAGACACTGGTCACCCAAAACAAGCGAAAGATCAGCGCATATTAGACTGACGTTGTATATATGGGTGCGAATAGAGAGTAGATGATAATCAGTTCAGATTATGATAATCATTATACCAAATAGAACGAATATTCTCATAACTAATACAAGATTATAAAGTTTATAGCATTGCACAAGATTGCCCATCATGCAAGTGCCAAACTTTCTGAAAGCCCTCAATCAAGATTGTAAAGACGACACTCACTTTGGCACCGCTCTCTATGAATAATTCAAGCTTCACATGAACTATTGAAAATCGTGACGTCAATAGATATATAGCTTGCAAAAATAATCCAATTCCTGATTTCATAATGACGAAAATTACTATGAATGATACATTACGTATAGTTTAAATTTACTTTAAATTTAAAATAACTTACAGGGATGGGGCTCTATGACGTCACTGGACCACTTCATGTTATTACGTCATTTGTCTACAGGTTTAATGAGCTTGCTTGGACGTTAACCCCTATAGATTCAAAATCTGAATAAAATCTTTAAAATTCTAATTTAAGTTTTAAAATTTAACCCTACCGTCACCGCTTGCCAGGGCAAATTAAGTGTCATTATGAACCTGCTAGGTCCATGGTGTCATCAAGCTTCTTATTGTATTTTGGCATATGGTGCTAAAATATTGGGAACTTCAAATGCAGAGATGGATGCTAGACTTGCTCTTTTCTCTTTTCTCATAGAAGTGAAGGAACTCCTACGAGCTAAACACCTGCAGGACAAAAATATGAAGACGAGAGTACGTGTTGATTGAAACTTCTATGACGTCACAATACCATAACGACTTCGGGTAGGGGATCCCTGAGCATCCAGTCATCAGTTCATATTGGCATAAAAATGGAACACTTGGTGATTAAGCAGGAAAGTGGGATATTTATCAACGAGATCTTCATTGAGAGGGCGTAGTCGGTGAGCTCATTCTATGGCGGATGCAAAGGGGGGAAAGAGAGAGGGAGGGAGACAGGGTGGGGGGGGGCTCGTCTGTGAATCATCAGACATTAGAAGAAGGATCAGGTTAGGTGGGATAATTATCAACGATATCTTGAAGGGACCAGGTGGCTGATTCACATGTAAGTGTAACTCGATCAGTGGGTCCTTTATTATTATTCATCCGTCTTCTTCTCGAGCCTTTGAGGGGGAGTCTAAACCTTGAAAGTGACGTAATTTTCCCCCTTTTTACATCACAATTGCCTAGCTGCAAGGGTATGGTAACTTTATTTGCTGAAGTTGGCTTTGATGTCCTGCAACTTAAAATTTAAATTTTTAGATATACATGAATATTATTGACAAACAGACAAAGAGGACGAAGATAAAGTAATAGGAAAAGAGGAGGTGGGGGAGAGAGAGAGAGAAAGAGATGTGGGGCCGAGTGAAAAAAATAGTAATATACTTTATTGCACTAGTTCATTTATCATGCCGATATGAATTTATATAAAGATGCATCTTACAGACAGGTAAAATACATCCATGCAAATGAATCCATGTAAATCACTGACTATTTAAAAAGAAATATGCATACATGTAACCTACTTAACTCTGTAATGTGAGCTACGCCTTGTAGGGAGTCTAATGTTTGCCATGCGGTATCCCAGCACAACATGAGTAAATTTCCTGGGGGAAAGTCCCGAAATGAAATGATGATAGAGAAGAGTGTGGGAGCAAGGGATGACGTGTCTCGGGGAACATCTATGTACACAAGATGAGAGGATAGCGTTCGTTTCTTTCCACAAACCATGAGCCTACGCGATCACTGAAAGAGATAATCAGACTGCTTGATTTCGAGAGAGAAGTCACTCAAATTACTCAAGTCATAGTTATTGAAATCAACTCAAATTAAATCAAACTAAAATGAGAAATATATAGCATGAAAACACCATTCAAAATTACAATAAAATAATCGATGAATTCGATGTGTTGGAAATGTTGTGGCAATCTGCCAATATTAACCTATGTTGTTTAAATCATTGGGGATGTCGTTCTATTTGAAAGTTGAATTATATTTATTTCAATTCTATACAACATGAAACAAGTTTTAGCCTGATCAGGCATGCTTCGACATCAAATAAATAGATGAATGATATATAAATAGATACCTATGTAGTCAGGATTCTGATTTCCGCGAGTGAAGAAAATTGACACGAGCTAATAAAAAAAAAGTAGCTTGCCTTGATATTTTTCACAATTCGTGGCATTTACGAGAGTGTAAAATATATTTTGTAGTACGTGTATGGCTACACGTTTTTCACATGAAGCATGAAGCGTTCCGTGGCTTGCCCCGGGTCTCACCTTCTCCAAGCCTTCACGGATTTCCTGAAAAAGGGGCACTTTTTGATCGCATGAAGGTCTTGCCCCTGGCTACGCCCCCTAGCTGGCTTTAGGGGACCTGTTTATATTCCACACACCGCGATCCATGGATCCCTTCGACACAGGGAGGTATGGATCTAACAGGACGGTGCAAGGGGCAGATGAGGGTGAGGGTCACCGTCGAAGTTGCTTCTGTTCAGAGTTGTAAGGTCACAATAACTATTATTTCTCCTTAACCTTCAATAGAAATCATTTGCCCACGTCGCCAGTGGATTTTATGATGTGATTGCCTTCTCACTCATGACGTTCGCAGAAAGCTGATGACTGTTTTTCTCGTATTATTTTAAAAATGTAATGCACAATTACCTTACCATCAGTCCTCAAACTAATTTCACAAGACAATGATAAAAATGTGTCTTTGGCAGGAAGTAGAATCGGGAAGGGTCACTGGCGTAACCATTGCGGGTGGGGGCATTGAGAAACAGCCCCAACTTTGCTTTAGGCCTACCTTTTTATGGGGAGATGGGGAGATCTGAAAAAGCATACATTACATTAGCACCTTTTCCTAAAAAAATGGATCGAAACATCTATGCTACAAAATATAACAGACTGTTTCCTTGACGAGAGGAGGAGGGGTGGCTAAGTGATAGGCAAGTATAAGTATAATAACCATATATGGACATGTTGAGACATGTTTACTGTCGATAAATGGTATAACCTCTCAAAAAAAGAAAAAGATCTACCTAAAATAGATCCTAGACGACAGATTGTATACATGTGATTTGGAAGATACAAAGGAAGCATTTGTTTGCGTAATTCTCGAGACCTCCTGTAAGTTCGATCAACGTGACGACATTTTCTCTAGCTCCTTTTTTTATATTTCTTTCTTTTAAAATAGAATGGAGCCGATTTCTGAGCATCGAGCGGAAATAGCATCAGTGTTTTGACCCCGATAACAATTAAGGTGTCGGGATGGGCCATTTAATCTGGGATTGTTATTCGCGGTTGTTTCTATGTTCCTATTTATTCACTTTGAGGCGCGGTAACAGGTTTAGGTGCATGCATGCAAAGCCATCACAAGGCATTATGAAATGAGAAAATAGTGTTACATGTGCTATGTGACTACTGTATACATGATATGATGAGAAAGTGTGTGTAATTGGGTTTTTACAGACGTGTATCAATCAGATATGATTATTTACGTCTGGGGACCGACCTTTAACGTCACCATCCGAAAGACGTGACTCAGTCTCGAACCTGGGTCCGCTGAATCAGTTTATAACTTCCACTGTTAGCTGGATTACAGGCGCACGCCACAACGCCCAGTTAGAGGTAGTATGCTTTGTTAAATAGCATTTGTTTTGGAAAGAAGTAGCAGTTACGGAAACAAATTTTGAAATGTAGAACTGACATTGTATAACAATTTACAATCAGTAATACATATAAAAAGGCAGTACTGCACCCTGTGTATGGGTGCCAATTAGCTTGTACTTGAGTACATGGGGCCTACTTGCAAGGGGACACACATTGAAACGTTTTAGAGAATCATGATGCACTTCTGTGTGTGTCTGTGGGGGTGGGGGGGGGGGGGGGGTCTCTCCTTCCGTAAATTTATTGGACATCTTACCAAGCCGTTTAAGATGAATATATTAAGCCTACAGTCTACATTTTATAGACATTCTACGCTCCTGACATGAATTTTATTAACTATGGAAATAATCGAGTGACTAAAACTCTTGCCAAAATCCAACATCTCCATAGCTGGTATGATAGAGGAACCCTGCACATTAATGAAAAGTACAAGTGGAATGTACTTAGATCCATAGCTTAGATCGTCATTCACCACGTGCTCCCAACACCGTGCATTATGTACGGCCCAGCTCGACACGCGGCCGGGTGGGAGGGAATGACGTCATGTGTATCGAGGGGCGGGTAATCCCCTAATTCACATCGATGACGTCATCTCCTATACCCTCATCCCCACGGTGAAGTGTTGATTACAATGATAGTAGCATGCAGAAGATGGACACGCACGATAAAATTCTGTCCGGATAATAATGCTAGAATATGATTGGTCTCAGTTATGATGTAAATTGTCTTCCCTTGATGTTTACCATGATATTTCTGCTTCTGGAAATATACCGTATTTGCTAATAGTAATGAAAATTCATATTTTCACACATGCAAATAAAGATTAAACTACAAGTCATTTGTAACCAAACTTTTCAGATCATTGTCTAGTTCGATACTATGTTTTTGTTTGTCTACTATTAGAATAATCTCCATCTTGGGGTACGCTATCTTGACAGAATTTACATTATTTAGATTTAAATAGATAATGGACAACAACGTTTCACCCGAATTAAAGATATCAAAGGATTCATTCAACCGGTCCAGATGTGCCCATTACAATCATCTTCATTTCGCGAATGATTTCGAAGAACTCGTTTTTATCATTTTTCTTTAATAAGCAGATACTCAGGAAATCGGTACCGTATATATGAATTATTTCAATTGTTTAGGGTATACTTTGAGCAGACTATTCAAACGCGCTCGTTCAATCATTGAAGGGTCTACTTTTAGCAGACTATTAAAACGCGCAGGACATCGGTAGTCGGCGTTTGGATATCGAGGCACGCATTCGATCATCCTTGGGCGGAGATCAGCCAGATTTCCGATTATCGATCTCAGGCGAGGCAAAAAGTCAAGGTATCGGTAAAATCCAAGGATAGCACTTCTGCATAAAGTAATCCCCCAAAACGAGAGAGCATGATTTGATCTAAGCTTATGATTTACACACTATGAATACAAATGCCAGACCTTACATAAGTAAATCGTCGAATGTGGATAAAGACTGTATAATTGGCTCCTTAAAGTTAATGACCATAAATTCTCAAACTAATATGTCAGTCAGGTTGATCATGATTAAAGAAATTGGTGATGATTTGTTGGTGAGAAACGGGGGCGTCCTTATAGCATTATAAACGGTGAAAATCGGCCTATATCTGCAAAAAGGTTTGTCGAAAATTATCCAGTAACTAAAAGTAAATGTCCGGATGACATTTGAGAATAGTGTACGAAATGGCGTCTGAAATTGAAGGAACTAAAAAGAAAATGTCAGGAACAAAAATGGAGGCCACAATGGTAGTTCCCCACTCTTCTTCTTAGTATAGCTGGACGTCAGGGGCAGTCCGAGAAAATGCACATTAATTTCTGCACACTTCTAAAGATAAAAGCCAAAAGGGCGTTAACTCATATACTTTAACACAGAGTTAACGTCCTTCTGGCTCTCAACATTTACTGTTGAGTTCTGGTCATGTCATTACGTTGCGAAAGAAGTTTTGGGGAAATTAATTAATTTAAATACATGAATTATATTGTGATGTTTTGGAATCACCAAAAGATTTGACCCATTCCTGATGAAAATCCTGTGAAAAGCACTATATACTCACAAAAATACGTATGGGACTGCACATCAATGTGAAAATTTGGTCCAAAAGTTTAAGCTATTTTTAGTCTTATTTCAGATATGAGGGCATCTGAAGTGTAATCATTTTCATTATGACATTTCTACTATGATATTCTTCAACATAAGAACAAAAAGAAACTAGAAACATCACAAATTATTTCCTACCTTTAGTACAAGAGCTCAACCCTCTCTAAAATAATCTAATATAACATAAATTTGTAGTATAGCTAGATTAAATTTAAAGAGAACTGTTGCTGGGCTATGCGCCATGAGCGTCCTTGGGCGGTGTGTGCGCTCTATAAGTTTTCACCATTATTAAGGATGTTTTTCACGGAAAGGCTTTGGGTGGTTGAAGGAGAAACAAAGGATGCAAGACGGAAGTTCACTGAAAAGCAGAACAGGAGAAGTGGATTTCTGGATGCTCAAGCGAACTTTCACTTAAATCAATAGATCTAGAGGGAATAGAGAGTGAAGAAGATAAAGGTAAATGCAATCAATAGAGGAGGGTGAAATGACTTTATATAAGACATAAGATGTATTTATGGTGTTCAAAGGTATTGAATTAATCCGTCGGGTGATATAATGTCATAAATAAATTTATTCAATTTGTCTCCAACGGCCCACAAGGGGGTGACACACGCTACTGCTGTGTGATAGGTTCGAATCCCGCCCGGTTCCGCCTGTGATTTTTTAAAATGTATTTATTGTGTTCTATTAGTTTGGGATGGAAATGCGGTTTGAAAACCGAATATCTTGGCTATACTCGTAATGTTCAACAAAATCAAGATTGCCCGATGTATAATTTTGTATGAAATTTGTTAATTTCTCATGAGACGGTGGGTGGATCAAACAAATAATAGTTCATATTTTCAAATCATGTAACTTACTATCTATCTACATCATAAATGTATTCTTTTTCTATTCCTCTTCAAGTGGTTTGAATAACAATTAAGATCATAATGTTTTTGCAACACCACCCATTGAGCTCTCATAATATTTTAATTTGCTTTCAATAACATTTTACTTCGATAACAACAATACTCTAGGCCTTAAAATTTGTGCTTGTTTTCAAATATACACCTTGCACCAAGCGCCTCTTATTGTATGCATTGCCATTAATTTTTTATGATGTAATCCCATCTGCTAAACACTGCTTTTCCAGGGACGAAGTATTACAAGTAATTGCTATAAGAAAATGGTAAACACTTCGATTAAACACCACTAGACGGTAACTTCTGAGGTGAGAAACAAAAAAGGGTTTGTAAACACACAAATTGAATCCTGAGTGAGTGTTTATGTCACTAGCTCATGAGCAACTATATCCCAAGAACCCCACGTCCTTAGTTTTGTTTTGGTTCCTTAAAACAAAACAAAAAAAAACTACTCTCGTCAATCCAATTAAGATATCCGCGAAAGTATAACATGTACATCCTACGAAATTAATATGTTTTTCCTTTCCAAGCGCATCCCAACCTCCTCGATCTAACACTGTACGTCCTCTTACCCCTATCGCGGTTAGGGGTTGACATTTTATTCTGTGTTTCAAAACATTTTAATTACGTAGTTCGAGCCACCTGCAAAGTATCAGCGGCTTGAACTCATTTAACTCTTTCGGTTCCAACTTCATCACCTATACACAGGCTTGATGTGGGTCTTCAGGTTTTGATAAGTGCATGAGGGTTAAAGGTGTGGACATTGGCCTTAAAGGTCGCGATGAGTTTTCACAAACAAATTTTGACGTAAACAATCGCATATGCATGAACGTGAGAGTTTTTTGTGAGTATTTGTGACGTGACTTTCTTGTTTTAGCATCTTACATCAGGTTTGTTATCTCCTGAACTAAATGTAAAGTTCAACGATGTATCAATAACGCATATTGAAAGATGCAGATTTTGTCAATAATCATGTAACCTATATAAAGGATTAGGCAATGCACTGAGAACCATACTTGCTCTCTGTAACGATATATTCTCTGTATATTGCGATAAGCTGAGGGGCAATAGTGGGTGTAAATTTAAATGATTGCAAGACCTAAAATAATATAGATGATAACTATCCAGACCTAAGATTGATAAAGACACTGGTCTGCCACTGTAATTGCTTTTGTACAAGGTTTGTGGCTATCTGGCCTTACCATGCTTACCGTGGTAGGGAGAGAGTTAAAGAAAAACATTCTAAAATGTCCTTCGGTAGAAAGTAGACGAACGTAGATCAGGGTAAATAAAAATCAAGTGGTAGAATATTAAGGACATAACTATAAACTCTTTAATTATTGCTGTTTACTCAGTCAGACAGACTTGCGCTTTGTTTCATGTTTCTTTGTTTCTTTCCTTCTCTCTCTAAAAAAATAATGATATAAAGATTACTAACATATTTTTCAGACAAAACTTTGAAAAAAAATCCCGACTCTTCCCACGTCTGTCGACAAATATTTTCAAAGACAATCAGAATCAAATAGAAAAATGTTTCCTTGGCCATGTTGGCTATATGTATATCTTTGTCTATATAATCCATCTCTTCATGGAACAGCAATTGATTAGGACATGCTTTCCCCCACCTAAGCATGCCGAGTGATAAAATACATAATGGAATGTAACATCCTACCTAATCCTACTTAAGATAACACCGTTTTTTGTGATAGAAAAACACATTGAATTGATGACTAAGCCGACGATTTTTGAAATGAAATAATCATTTATCGTGACTTTTCAGATCAGAATTTCATAAGGATAATTGTCTACATACAACCCACAAGGTTAGGAGTTCACCCTAAAGGTTTGACATACATTTGCTTCCAGTTAAACCGTCTGGGTTCTTAATTTGACACGTTTTGGACTTCTGCCATTGACCTGCTTCGTCCATCCTTCTACAAAGTTGGATCTGGAGACCAGCGGAAATTGAAAAAGACGTATCATCATCATAACTTCATTTCTTAATATGAATACCATAGACAGAATCAGACCGAAAGGTATAGACAGCTTATGTATGTCTTCATTTATCAGACGAATTCAATCACTCTGTTCAATTTTTGGTCACAATTTTATATATATATCATCAGATTATAGACTGCTTGAAATTAAAATGATTATAAGAATATACTGCTAATGATAAGCGACAAAGTGCATTCCCTTTCTTTACATTATCATCAGTTACATATTTGTCGAACTGTTCCAAATGAATGCAAAATATGATTTTTTTTAGGTAATTTTTTTTAAAGGATCTTATGCCCAGGATGACCAAAATGAAATGTAGTGAATAATATGTAGTGAATATTTGGATAAATATAATAAAATATTCATCATTTGATGCAAAAGAAGTCGTGTGACAGGACTAATTTTCGCTCTACCCGTGAACTCGACTAATACATATCTAAACATGTAATTACAAGCAAAATTAGGGATACAGTGAGTAACATCTCCCGTAGTCAGCTGAACGCGTCTCGTTACCATGACAACATCAAAAATAAGATATCTTCGAGTGGTTAAGGTATCAAGTATTAGGACACGTCCAAAACTATTTCGATGGAAACAAAGAGTATGAATAAAATCGATTAACTTGTCACATTATTTTTAGATTATCTCTTGGGTTGTCGACCTCTCGTATCATATTTTATCTTATATGAGGCGCCATTTGTTGTCGTTATAGGATCGCGGTCAGGGAGTGGAGCGGCTTTTAACGCTCTTTTAAGAGTGATATCGTACAAAAGGTAAATGCAAACGCGTTAGTTTGTTACTTTGTTTCCTTTGCTTTGTTTCGTTTTTAGTGGCGGAAGCACTAATTGCCTTAAGAAGACTGATTAGCGCAAGTAACAACGCAATGGAATTGACGCCTCCGTCAAGGGTTTTAGCGCTGGAGGTAAACAGATAATAATAAATCGCGATAATCATGGTAATTGGAACACGATCGCAAAGACTTTCAAAAAATCAACTTAGGGCAAATTCCAATCGTCCATCACCTATTGAAATGTGTGAACATTACAATGACGTATTCTGTAATCCGAACATGAATTCTATGGGATGTACAATAGGGAATTGAAAATGCCTTTGAGTTGTCAGTTGATTTCTCGAAAGTCTTTGCGATCGTGCTTTGGGAATAAAAACGAAATCTTAACCATATGGAACTTCAGTAGTAGCTATTGGGAACTTCAATTCTGTTTTTTCTATAGAGATATCAATCGGACTCTCGATTTGATTTTAAGTGCTTTGGGGGTAAGACATGGCATTATTTTGGCAAGAATAGAGTCTAGAGCGATATATTTAGCTCATCGAGGTCTGGCTATCTCCTTAGAATGTTTGGATGATTTTGAGGATATTTGATGACTTAAAAGAAAGGTTTGGCACCGTCGTCTGGACGCGATTTCTTTTTTCGTGGTAAAATGTCCGTCGTCACGTCAGGGATAAATCAGGTCTTATTTGGGCTTGGTTAAAAAAGATCCATCTTGGATTTTGAAATGTCATATTTTCGGTACAAAGTGAATGCATTGCCCTATTAAAAATGAATTTTCTCAGAAAGGCTCAGTTTAATAATATTGGTGAATCTCTTAAGCGTGTACCTGTAAACGATGGAAAGATATAATGTCACCTCGACCTTAGGCCAAACTGTCATGCAATACGCAGCTGGCGACTCTAGAATTTCTAGCAGTGAAACGTAACTCAAGAAACTATAGTAAAGTGATTATAAAGAACTTTTGATAGGTACATGAATTATCTCAGATGTAAGCTTCGTGTTCTTCATTTATAGAGGTTTTTTCGAAAGGCATCAAAGAGGCCTATTATACTTTCATGACGTCAGAGCTTCTAAATATTATGTGAACTTGGGGTGGGTGGCTGGGGTGGTAGGCATATTCAAAGCACTTAGGCCTACTTAGGCCTATAGTGTAGAGATTGAATCATAATCATATTTGTTATTAAAGGTTAAGATAATAATGAGTTCCAGAATCGGTTGTTCCTCAAAATAGTTCGATCCAGAGAATGAGAGGTTGTTCCCGTATGAATTAGGTATATGATATGGCCGTTGAAGAAGGTCAAAGACATATCAGCCACAATGACACGTAATTCCCCATACGTCTGTGACGACGAGGTATCCAGCTAGCAGACCGGAAGTCTAGGGTCTTGTCAAGTGTCGGTTGACCCCAGGTGGCCACCCCACCTGGCTAAAAATAACCCAACCTAGTCTACCATCTAGACTTGATCAGTGCACACAGTATACAAGTCATTCATGTTCATGATACTCGACATTTCCTTTTAATTCCTCATTCACCCGGGTCATAATATTTAACACGAGGTTCACTTTGAACAAAATTGAGCATACATGTATTTGAATCACATGAATATTCGAAACAATGACCTCATTGATTACTTCATGATTACAAATGCTGTATACTTCAGTTATAGCATAAAATCATATATATATTGCTCTCTCCAAAATTGCAAATCTCGTTTCAGCTTTTGATTATTAGAAGAAGATTAATTTGAAAGGGTGAAATACATATAGGGAAATCAAGTTTACTTTGATCTGTTCTCTATAAGGAAAGAAAAATCCAAATGAGCATTCAAATAATTGTTCTCCCAATTAAGCATTTCACTTTCATTTCCGAAGGACCTCGGAAGCGGTTATATATTATAAAGAAGAAACACAGCGAGCAAACTCAATTTCCTTTTGAGTAACACTCGAAAATGGATTGTTCAAGCTTACGTGTATACGTTAGATACAGAAATAAACAGTGTAGAACTCATCCAGCGATATGTAGATCACAAAAGTCAATACTCCCGGAGATAATAAGTATTTATCTCACTGGAGACATGAACAAGGATGACGATATGATAGCTCTATGCTCAAAGGGGGACATCCAATATCGAATGCGTTGCTCTTGGATGTAATTTGAGGGAAGGAATTTACGCGGTTCACGCGAATAGGCCCCCTATGAGCTATATGTGTCACGTCTGCAACAGGGGATGCTAGAGCAAGAAGGACGTTATCGTATATACTTTTAAAACAGGGCTAACGCCCTTCTGTCTCTCAAGAGATGATTGTAATGTTCTTGATGGAAAACAAGAATCGTTGCTTGTTCTGCGAAACCGTTGCTAGGCGCATATACGTCGGTTCACGACTGTGCTCGGAGCCAGAAGGGCATTACCTCAATGTACTTGTTTACATATAATTAACGCTCTTTTGACACTCAGCAGATTTATGACAATTCAAAGCATGAGATAATTACCACAAGCCCCCAAATTCAATTGTTCATGCAGAGTAGTTTTGGCTAAAAGGCGTTAGCGGAGGTGCGTTGGGCTTAGTGGACTGATCTTCTATCATGATGAATAACTATTTGAGCAAACACGACAGTTACAGACACCTTGTGGGGGAGTACAAATAACCCTCAACTGAGTAACAAAAGGACTCTAATTCAAAGACTTTCAATAGAGTTTGCGCATCAATGCAGTGGATCCATTGACTAGCTAATAGGCTATTAATGTTGTTTGTACATCTCATTACCACACTATAAAGCCAAAATGGAAGAAAAGCGTCATCCCGGTTACATAAACCATGTCTGTTTTTCACCTAAAAAGTCTCCACATCTCCCAAATGCACTTTGTAAATTTAACCTAGTTTGTGTGTAACATTCCTTTACTTGAATCCATGAATATGATGAAAGGTCTTCAGTTTAACATTTAAAATGGAATGCTACCAAATGAAATTAGTTGAAAGTATTTGGAAGCAAGGTATAGATAAATTTTAAAAAATACGGATTGAAAAACATGTATTTAAAAAAAATAAATCAAGTTTTCTCCTAGTTTTGTACTTTTGTTTCCTGTCCGAAAAGACAACAATATGAGGGGAATATTTTCTCGTAGCAAACTAAAGACAATGACAATTTGTCTTAAAAACTTCCATTAATCTATACAAATTATGCATAATCCAGCAACATGATAAGTCTCTTGGCAAACTTGATTAAACTTGAAGCAATAGTTTCCGATATTAGATGGTTCTTTCGTTTCGAAGATTTCCACAGTAGCTAAAAGTAACAAAAGTTACGACAGCGGAGCATATAACATGCGGTATGATCGATCTCGATGTAAAAAGAAATCATTGTTTTGAAGTATCAAAGATAAATAATCGTTTAAGATTAGAAATAAATTCTTAATGGAGACGATATACAACTTGACCCCTGCGATGACTGAAGGGGAATTATGGCAAGTTTCCATCGTGTTAAGCCGGCCAAAGTGCCTAGGATATATTTGGCATGTGGTATTATAGATTTAGGATAAAACAATGTGTTTCGGTATGTGTTCAAGACTGCCTAACAGCCTTCCTGGAGTAAAACTGGAAATAAGAAAATTATTATCACAATAAAGAGGTGAATGAGCATGATAAATTATCTAAAAATTGGTTATGTGTGATAAAAGTTGATTGCTTCACTATTGTTCAGAAATCGTCAGTTCTGTGGGTCTACTTATCTTCTTTTTTTTTCTTAGAAGGCATGTAGTTTTTAAGTTTTATGTAATGGTTGAGGGAGAAAGGAGAAATAGAAAGCATGAGAAAGAAAAGAAGGGGATAGAATGGACGAAAGAGAGAGAGGGTGAGAAGGAGAGAGAAAGAGAGAAAGAGAGAGAGAGCGAGAGAGAGAGAGAGAGAGAGAGAGAGAGAGGGGGGGGGTAATCTTCAAGAGACCCCTGAATTCTGCATTCATGACTGATTAATAATTTCTCATTTCGTCACCAAATATCATCAAACCATTCATAAATCCTCTGTTTCCGCACAATTGTTTTGGGGCCGCAGGGTCATCGTACTTCAAACTAATAAGTTTCGTTCATATCATGATTAGACATTACTTCTCAGATTACACATTATGGGATGAACATCAATGAATGTCTCCGTTTTAAGCCTAAAGAATACGACAGAATTCTCATTTCGATTAAACTGTCGATATATATATCATGGACATGTTGGCCCTACTGAACATGTGGGTGAACCACCGAAATGCTTTCCCTAGTTCAGAATGTCTGACTTGGGTGATTTGAAGACACAGTAGATTTCAGATTTTTCTACTTTAAAAAGAATTCTCCGCCTTCTTGATTACATTTGTCAGGGAATATACTTGCTTACATTATGACCTATCTCTTCTTTAAAGTTTGTAAATAGATTGTCAAGTCCCATGTGTCAACCGTGTCCACACACCGTCTCTTTCTTGGGGGGGGGGGGGGGGGGGGGGGGGGGTGGCGGCAAAAACGAAATACCCCTTATCCGCCATCAGCATTTGTGCTCAGAGTCAGATAGGACTTCTCATAAGATGGCATTGGCAGCAGCTCTGCATGGTATTGGTAACGAGAAAACAGTTGAAAAATTGTCAATAAATTTTCATGTGCAACCCCCATGAAAGTAGGTTTACTACTCACGTGTGAACATTTCTCCCGCGTAATGTATGTATCGTTCATTGAAGAAGAGGAAATAAAATCACCAAATGAGGACAAGCAGCTTTTGAACCCTAAGCACATATTTTTCTTGAAATTTAGTTAAATGACTGGTTGTTTTCTCTCTGTTGAGACCTTGAACATGTTGAAAAGTTAGTTTGGAGAATCACAACACGGTACATTTTTGCAGCAGGTTTACCTGAATTACCACTTGTCAATCACTGCTTTAGATAATGCTTCGGCTTAACTTGCAGTGGTAATTAATCCCCTCTTTTATAAGGTACTTGCAATAATTCGTACAGCCCTGCTAATTATATAGCACAAGTTGAACATGGATCAGCAGGTAAGCTCGAATCTAAATCTTGCACCGGGGTGGACCTCCTTAGAAAGGGTTTGAACTTGGCTTATAATAAGTCGATGCTGTTCTTTTCACCATCCTCACGAATACATGTATAGGCGTTGGTGTTGTTCTGCAGTTTCCCCTCCCTGTTACATAATTAGACCAGGGGTACCAATCCGTCTTCTGGAGTGGGGAAAAGGGGACGCTCAGGATACAGTTTCAGGGGCGGATCCAGGATTGAGTAAAAAAAGGGGGGGGGGGGCACACAAATGAAGGTTTGTCAACATTTGGAAAAGGTAGACCCGTATTTTTTTGGTCTCGCCAGCTTCTCGAAAATTCGCTCAGTGGGGGGGGGGGGGGGGGGGTTATGGGGGTCCAGTTTCCCTTCATAATTCCCTGGGGGGCACGTGCCCCCTGTGCCCCCCGGATCCGCCACTGAGTTTGTAAAATCACTAGGGGTCATCAGGCCCCTGCCCCCTGCCCTTTGCCGCAACCGACGCCCCTATATAACTGCCATTAAAATTGTTTTAAAAAATGATGATAGGACAACCAGAACCAAAGGAGATCGTATCATTGAAAGAATCGCATGTGATGAAAGGTTGTTATGTCAGTGATTATAAGCACGGGCAGCAAAACCGGCAGGTCATGGGTTCGAAGCCCCGCCATAGTGTTTGGTCGATGTACTCTCAGTCCTTGTCCTCAGATTGGATGTGATGTCAAGTAGTAGGTCCACTGGTTATTTATCTCCGACCATATATCAATCAAAGTCCGTAGGCCTATCAAGAGAGAACATTCTAGTGTTTTTACTGTTACTATTAATACCTTTTATCATAGATAACTCTACGATGTTACAGGTACCATGCTGAAAGTGCTATAGGCCTAATCTTTTACAGATCAGTTACCCTACCTCAGTCGTATGGTCTACTGATAACAGACCACCTACAAGTTAGCTATGACTTGTTCTAATTCCCTAACCAAAGTAGGCAAAC
Source organism: Heliocidaris erythrogramma (assembly GCA_025617745.1). NCBI lineage: Eukaryota > Metazoa > Echinodermata > Echinoidea > Camarodonta > Echinometridae > Heliocidaris > Heliocidaris erythrogramma. The sequence goes on from CM046862.1 coordinate 20,099,915, forward strand.
AAACTTCCTACCCCTTACCCACACGTACAAAAAATAAACCAAAGTTTGGAGAAGGTCTCAAAATGCTTACTGCTTTCGGCTTAATACTATTTAGAAGGCGACAAATGGATGTCCCTTCTCTCCGACACTGCGAGGCCAGAGGAGACAGTCTGTCGGCGGGCTCACGCTGGCAGAGGGAACGTCAGTCTCCCGTTAGATTCGTCTGCGGCTTGAGGAATCCTTGGAAATTCACACAAAAATAAACGTCAGTGTGAGAACCTTTGCCAAGGAATTGACTGGGCCCTGTTTCATAAAACTTGTCATCCATGACAAGTTGCAATAACTGTTGTAAGCTACTGAAATCCTTGTATCTGATTGGCTGACAGCAAATTTCTCGGTAAAAATCACCGACAAGACACTTGATGAAACACCCCTGATATGCATCAACACTCACACGCAAGACCCCTTGAAAGAAAAACAAATTATGAATGAAATGTTAAAATATAGTGCTGTATCATGCTCGCAAAGTCTTTGAAATTATGTTGTTAGTCCATCACAGGCTGTATTTTACCGAACACTTTTAAGATGTGGTCGGGAATTATTGTTAGTTTCCTGCTTTTTAAACTAAAATATATCTCGCCGTCTTCAAAAAAATGGAGTCCAACTCATGACGATAGTGTGTTTTGTAATCGTGGGAATAACCCCTCTTACAAGTTCTTGGTTTACAAGAAACATTTATGTCATATAAAGATAAGCTAAAACCCTCGTAATCCGCCAATAAGATTATCTGACGACTGAGGACATTGGATAAGTTTTCTTTCAAAGATTGCGATCTACATGCATGGTCAACAAACAATTCATCGAGCTGGCCAGGTAAACTGGTGAAATAATTACCGGCCCTGCAAGGCAGTGTGAATGAAAGGTTGTGCTGTCTGTAAATTGCTGTAGAGATTTTTGTTTAGATAAATAGTCTAGAACTATATATTCTGAAAGTTTTCTTAGAAATAATGATTGTTGGATATGGCAGAGGTTTTAAAACCATCAAAATATAACAAATCCCACATCTCGCTGAATATCACCAACATTGAATAACAATATATGCAAACATATATGCAAAATTTCTTGGTCAGATGATAAACGGTGTCATTACATTTGAAACATGAGAGAAATTGAATTATATTTCGTTGCTACCATATTCTTCCATTTGAGAATTAAAATGGTGAGCCAGCTTCTAAAATTAATGTTTGAGAAAGCGCCTCACAAAATGTGACAAGTGTCCTCAGCCTCCTTTTTAAGCCTGCATATACTTTATTTGACTTAAACCAGACATGTTTTAACTTTGTTGTATAAAAGTGTTTTTCGATTCAACTTGTTTAATCAACCACAAGGTTTCATGCTTTACCAGTTCTTTAGTCGAAGACCACACACACAAGGTGTATTGACTCATTGTGTAGGTTTTTAGAGATAACAATATCACATTCTGAGGAGAAACAGACCATGAAATGGGTGACATGGTGAGGGTATATTGGACCAAGACGAGACAGGGCGACTGGACATAGGAGCGTTGACTATTTTCACTAGGGCGGGGAGTAGGGAGGGATGGGGGGTAGAACCAATTTTGCTGAAAAACATAACCATAAGTTTACTACTATCAGATTGCAAATTTGAAGACAGAAAATTTGATGCTGGGAGGCGAGGGTCACACCCCTCACAATATAATGGGCCGTTAGCAGGGGCGTCGATCCGTCGATCATGGGGGGGGGGGGGGGGGCAGGGGCAGGGGGCAGTTGCCATAAGATAAGGAAAAACGATGCAAAACTTGGGAATGAAACCTTCCTAACAATGAAATAGAGAAGGTATTGCAGTTTACACGATCAGACTTAAATTTCGCCCCGCGCTCCGCACTCAAATTCTCTAATTTTTCCTGTTTCGTGTAACCGTGGAGAAGCTGGTACATGTAATTCAAGTGTGTTGAAAAAAAAACATGTACGAAATGAACATCACTACGTTAGGCTATCGTCCACCCCCCCCCCCCCCCTCCCCTCACCATCCGAGAAACGGATAGACGCCTCTGGTCGTTAGCTCCATGACTCGACAAATAGGATCTGACCTGAAGTTTTAACGTAATCATCATCGTCACCATCACTACCAAGATCACCACCATCCATCAGGATTTTCATTAGGAAACTTGACAGATTTTAGCAATATTACGGATCTCATCAAATGAATATTGGAATGCATCTATATAATATCTCCACTTCCGTAAAACAAATCTTGTTCATGCCGGTTTCTCTATAAAATCTTATCTCATCTTAATATCCCTAGCATATCGAAAACAAAATGACGTGACATGTTGATTGCGACATTGACATCGTTGTACATTGATTAAGCAAGTGGATTTGATCAATTTAAATCGTTTGCGATTATCGATCTTTGGTTACAAGCCCAAAAATCTTCGCGCCAAAACCATCAACGTAAGAACTGTTAACACCACATCCCAACCTCCGGCCCGGTTTCCGCTCTCCGAATTAACCCCACATCTCACCAAAGTCAGAGAATAGGCCAATCTCCGGTCTAGTTAAACTCGCCGGATACCGTTAATAAAACTGAGAAATTATCCATCCCTCTCCCTTATGACTTGTTATAATCATGTAAGACGGGTTAATTTAAGAGGACGGGCAAGATGCAGTATACCGATTGTTCTATCATAAACGATTCAATCGTGTTTAGACAAACATGTCGGATAATCGCTGACGTACATCAAACCATGATGACGTCACACAGGAAATGTCAGAAAAGTGGACGAAAGTCAAGATTATAACATGATTTGATAAGCAATCATACATAATAAGGTCGCATGATGGATGATTGAATATATTTTTCAGCGGGATTATTAAGTTCGCGGATGCTTGAACCCGAATCAAAAATATTTTCATGATTTTGGAATGACAGGTGAAGCATGCTTCGTGTGGTGTTTACCGCGCATGCTCACCGCGAAAAGTGGTTTGTATTGGAGATAAGGTGTAGACAAATTGACGTTTCCTCTCTTCAATTTGACTTCCTACAAACAAGTCGATTTTCATAAGAAAAATAATCAAAGTATTTGTATTCTTGAAATATCTGCTATTCAGTCTCTCCGTTCTTCCCTAATACCTAAACCCTGTCATTACAACCATGCTTTGTAGAATTAATATCTGATTTTCGTCTTCGTGCGGAAAAAATTGTGTTTCATAAATTATTTTGTCCCATTTGTTTATGCTTGAATCACTTACCAGCTTGTAACGACTAACCCCAAGACCGATTTCACTGTGGTCCCCCCTCTCTCTCTCTCTCTCTCTCTCTATCTTTCTCTATCTATATTCCTCACCCTCTCTCTCTCTCCTCCTTCTTCTCCTCCTCCTCCACCTCCTTTGCTCCTAATCCTCCTCCTTCCCCCTTCCTCCTTTTCTTCCTCCTTCCTCCCTCTCCTCCTCCTCCCCACCTCCCCTCCCACTATCCTCCTCCTCCTCCTCCACCTCCACCTCCTTTTCATTCTCACCCTCGTCCTCTTTCTCCACCTCTCTTCTCCATCTTTTAAAACCATTTTTGGTTTGCAGAAGATCGTGAGAAAGTATAGGCTTGGCCTGAGCTCCTACCGAACTCATTAACGTTTTAACTTCAATTACGATTACCATCAACTGCAATTAGTCTCTGATCAGTCGACTTTAATAGTCAGGGTTTATCCTACATTTTCTCCTCCTCCCTCCTCCTCCTCCTCCTTCTCCTCCTCCTCCTCCTCCTCCTCCTCCTCCTCCTCCCCCCTTGTTCTTCGACTTCTTCTCCACCTGTTTAGAAAACATAATATTTCATGAGGATCGTGAGAAAGTAGGCTTGGCCTGAACTCCTATCGAACTCATTAACGTTTTAACTTTCATTACCATCAACTGCAATTTGTCTCTGATTAGTCGACTTTAATAGCCACGGTATGTCCTACACGTTCGATGATGTCATTAAAGACCAGCGTGTAATATGGAATCAATTATAAACCCCAGAGTGTGCTCTGGATAATCAGACCATTAAAGAAAATTCTATACCTAGTCTCATAGCGAAATGCTAAAGGTAGTTTTCTTCTTTCTTTCAGCAAGACGTTGCGTTCTTGCTAAAGTAACAAAATTTATTTCATTTCTTTATTTCAACTCTCTTTTAAAACAGTTGGGGAATCATACAAAAACCAGAAGCTGGTTGTGGTGCTTTGTATGAGAGAGTCAGACGAGGAGAAAATTCAATCCCTTAATATGTGCTTGGTCTACATTCATTAGAATCAACAGTTACATAAAGTTTGTTGAGTAACAGTCTGAAGAACCTGTATGGTGGAGTCATGCCTAGATAATTGTAGATTTACTGTCGACGTCTCTGAATGTTTCAGTTAGAAGCATGATAATGGTAGTCTAATTACAAACCCTGAAGTGTAAATGATTCATATGCTCTTTCCTATAAACCTGTACATGCATATGGACGAGATGCTCGCTTCGGTTACCATGGTGACGGGATGCGGAAAGAGATGTCTTCAGCGGACTGAAGGACTGTCTGCTTAACTAAATGATTCGAAACACTTCAGGTGATAATCTACCTTCTTCAGTTGGGAATTGTGACCAATAACACAGTATGCAGTCCTCTCCTAGAAGTAGCCTGTTATGTGACAGAGAAAGAGAAGGGGGAGGGGTGAGCGTGAGGGGGAAAGGGGTGGAGGAAGAAGAAGAGGAGGGGAGAAGGAAGAGGAGAATAGGAGGAAGAGGAGGAGGAGGAGGAAAATAAGGAGAAGAGAGAGAAAGTGAAGGGAAATGAGGAGAAGGAGGAAGAAGAAGAG